>JAQIXX010005576.1:0-13739 GCA_034700605.1 Willowsia nigromaculata | reverse complement strand
GATTGTGTGATTGTTAGTGGGAGTTGGAGTGAAAATTTGTTGATTCTCAATTCACCCCGACGTCCCCCAACCACCTTGCACCTCCCAAACATTGGCAGTTTCTTTCGAAACTTTTGATTTTAACTGCTTTATGGACAGTATGATTATGTTTAAGTATACATGCCATAAACCTTTCTGATGGGATGATGGAGGCGCCAGCTTAATTACAAAAGTTAAAAGGACAAACTCAGGTTAAGCAGAAAAGGTTGTGTGCATAGTGTCGATATATGTCATTAGAGAAAGTGACTAAACACTTTCATAAGACATATTATGTCTGTGCAGATCTCAGACTGCTGCTAGTAACGGACAGTCAGACTGTTATTCTTATGATTTTATAGGAATAAATTGGTGAAAAACTACACTATAAATGAATCTTTTTCTGGTTTAATTGTACGATTTACTAAATAAGGTAAATATGATAATGGAGACAACAGCCACAGGAGCCTCCAACAGGAACAAAAGTTGGAGTTCTACTGCTCCTGAAGAAGGAAACTATATTGTTATGATGGTGTTGCACGGGATTGTAAATTGTAATTGTAAATATATTGTATAATTCTGTTTTATAAACTCTGCCCAATTTTAGCTCCATACAAGCCTATTTTCAAGAAATGCAAACAATTTATGCCAACACCAGGTATAATTTTTAGGAGTTAGTATGCATGACATAATATTAACATTCTGCCAAAAAATATAAGTATAGCATTATACCATTTGGTGCATTACCCATCTTTTATGCTTTGCTTCGTTTTAACGTTAGAACCATAACTAAACAAAAGACATTTTTTATCGATTTTGCATCTTCAAATATTAAAAATACTAGACAAACTGTAACAATGATTCAGTAAAATGTAAACTATAATATTGATATCATGAACGACAGTTTGTGCAAAAATGCACTTTTCGTTGGTACTCAGTATTAAACAAATTAAGCCATAAGTCGTAAAATATCATCACATGTGCAGGTAACAGGTTGCGTGAACGTAAAAGCGGAAAATTCCCTAAATGAACTTTTACGACCCCACTGTTCTCATATTGTCTGATTTATAGCTTTATTGCAACAGTTATGAGCTTTTAAAAGCACCTTTCCTCTTAACACGTTTCACTAATTCCTTCCTAACTAGACCCGGAAAGGTGGTTAGCCTTTCTTGCTCATAGACAAGGGTTGGAACTTGAAACACAGCAGAGATGCTTTTCTCAACTCAACATACATATATATGTGGAAGGAAAACTTTTGGTTATTGAGACAGGGAATCAGGCAAAAAAGGTCAACCCCAATATTTAAATGCAACACAAGTAAGTATTTTTATGAAACGTAATCAGGTAATAAAAAGCCATGTAATACAAAGTGGATTTAAGGATTAGTTTCACGGAACTTATCGTATTGGCACACCTAGATGCATTTCATAAATGAAGGGTCAAAAATGTACTTAAGACAATTAAGCTGATACAATCGTGCATAATATTTGCCATTTCAAAATATTTTGGCTTTTAAGGGACATTTTTATGACATGGGACAAACAAGCGAACCTCTCTGAAATAATCTTGACCTATTTTCATTTAAAACAAAATATTATGTCAATGATGTATTAAGTAGTCCTGTCTCCGAGCAGGAACTTTGGCATGTTTGCCTGACAGAGAGGTGAAGGCTGGTGCTTTATTGGAGGCTCAAGACCACGTCAATGCCAAAAGTCAACAGCCACATGAACAAAAAATTTATGGGAAAATTTGCCTATGATGTATTTACAATCACAAAATATGCACAGAAAACTTTGCATGACAGTAAAAAGATTTAATTGATATTTTATAACCATTTATACTCAAATGCCAAATCTTAACGATGAAACCCCACTTCTGACCTCATTCCAGTACAATGCATTGTCATGGTTCTTTATTGACTAAGTATGTCAAAGATTTGAGTTGTGTGGGCAAGAAATTTCTTGGAATTCCACAGCGAACTCCACGCTACAAACAAAATTACAGTCTTCATCTCAAGAAACATTGCGTACTATTAGCCAATAAGATTTTTGGTTTAGAATGTGCTGACTAACTGACTGTTTTTCTTTTGAAAGGATCAATTCGCATGTTTTTTACACTAGATTTTTATCGATTGACACAGAATTAACCCAATATTGCTAATGCAAGAATGTTCATATTTTATGTCCATAACAGTATGAAAGGAGATCACAATATTCAGTATTATGACGTGCAGGGTCACATATGCGCAACAGAAGTAAAAAATGTGCAAAAGACTGCTGAAATTCTTTCACTGCAGTGATGTAGTGTCTTCGAAATATTATTCGTAGAACGCCATCAAAATAAGCAAGAGGACTGCATTGAATGCTCAGGCATTCACGAAAGTAAGCAATAAATTGATACGATTTAATATTATGTCAAATAAGATTTTTCTGAGACCTGGGCGTTGCGAATTTTGACAAATTGCATATGGGCAATTCGAGAATAAGGGAGTTTTTTGAGTATTGAGTATGAGTAATTCCCCAGTTGTTTAGATTGCCCCATGGCCCCAAAGTATTTCGTCACATTGGTTACCAGATATTGAAACATAATTTGAAAAGGTTATAAAAACCTGCTGGTTACCAGTTTTCTACAAAACTTTTTCTTCTGTGATCCCTTCCACGTAGGATTACTTCTCTTTTCAACGGTCTTTCTTCATGATTATTTCCTCTGATCTACATATCGGAGAATGATTTTTGAATGAGAAAAGCTTTAAAGTTGAGAAGCTATAAATGTTTTTAACTTTTCGAATTCTGACATACTAAATATATTTTAAATTCATATTTCTTAGCTCTGCACGTACTTTTACGAACCGAAACAAAATATACGGTGCATTGTATAGATCTCAGTGGATTTAATTTATAGAGCTTGGATTGATTATACGGAGATAAGCTTTAACCAAACTGCCTTTAGCTTGTATTCCTAGTATTAAGACTGGACAATAAACAGTAAATGTTTTAATGCAAGTTCTCTATAAAAAGAACTCATATTTTTTGTCGTATGGAGAAATGCAATTTTTTAGCAGCGACATATCGGTATCAAAAATGAAGTGAATTTACATAAATTTTGGAAAAGTGTTGTAGGCACGTAATGAATAAAACTGGAAAGGTTCTTATAATCATAATAATAACTACATTGCGTACGGATAGCGGCTTGTCAAGCACGCTTAGATTTTTTGCTCACTTTAGGATATCAACCAATTAGTAATTATGATAGACTAAAATGACAATATGTACGTACGTACCTAATATATTATATTAAGCACCTACAAGTCCCTTTTTTTGGTTTAACTTGAATGACTTGAAGACTTTTGCGATATGCAATGAATACAGAATTTTTTTATAGGAATTCCCTTGTCAAGAAAAGTTTTTGTCATTGAATCACTGATAACGATAAAAACTCAGGTAAAATAATTCTGCTCATGCATATTAGTGCCTGGTCTATATTGTATCACCGCCACTTGTTTATACTCTCTCTATATACAAATGACAGTAGGTGCTAATAATGTTTTGTCACTTGAAAACCGCAATTTTAATTAAGATCTTTGAGCTATCACATAAGAGGTGATTTTATCTTCAAACCAACGTTTTAAAAAACATGTTTCTGCACATATCAAGCTAGTATTCTACGGATAAGAAAATAGCTAGTTTTGGTTAAGATACCATTGCTTAGAAGATGAAAAACACTTAGATCTTGAGTTTTTAAGTTTTACTCATATAAAAACCAAAGAATATGGAGAAAGACTAATCTTTCTCCTATTAACTAACAAGCATACAACTAAAAAGAACTGGAACCTTTGATTTTCATAAGTTGCTCTGTGAATGACTAACTGATATTATATGTGCATGTTTAAAAGTTCAAATAATCTGGATAAGGGGAACAAAAAATGTATTGGCATCCACATCGCATATCACGCATTTTCAGCAAAGTTTTGGTGGGTAAATATATAGCATTTAAAGCTTTAATATTCTATACTTCATTTTGAAGCCTTAGAATTAAGTTATAAAGTAAAGGAATGGAAAAAGGTGAAATGTGTGATAAATGGGTTTGTCTGCAATAATGAATGAGTACAAGGAGCAGATGTTTCTCTCTTTTGATGAAAAACCGCTACACTGAATAAGAGACAAGAACGCAAAAAAATATATTTTTAGTAGACTCAGAGTCACAAAAAACTTATGAGAAAGCAAAGCTGTCCATGTGGAAGCAAAATCTCTTCAAAACTGATACACGTTTATCTTTTTTCCATTTTGGTTTATCCTGCTCAACCTTTTTGTGAGAAGTACAATCTTTATTAGTCGTATTGTCATTAAAAAGTCTGCTACTCCCCGGTTATTAAAAAGATGGATGGAGAGTCTGGAGATGACTAAAAATTGCACATCCAGAATGCCAGACATACCTCAATATTGTAGCAACAGTGGAATTACTATCGTATACTATAAATTACGAATTATGGAACTAGCTTTGCCTAAGTGCAATTAATATAACTATTAATCCACACGAAAACAGTTTAAAAATTATAGAGATATCACTAAATACTTGATTTATTTATTGCATAGCATGCTCGGTAATGTCTTGACGAAGAGACATGCTAATATGTCACTGTGAAGAAAATTAGAATCGAAAATTCCACCGTCCTCGGAAGCCATAAGATGCAAAATTATTCTTCATTAGATTTCGAATACTTCCTTAATCTAAAATACTGAAATTGGGACAATCCCTATCTCCTTATCTTTATCAGGAAATCCATCAGAGATCCATTGTCTTTAGCAATCAGACCATTTCAAAACCTTAGCTTTCACCAAGGCTAATTAAATTCAATCAATTTTAGTAGCAGAAACTCTGCTTCTAAAATATTAGCTTCTTAGCTGGAAATATTAAAGTATCTTGGGTTTGACTCGAAGATTATATAAATGTCTCTGTATAATAAATGTTCATTGACCTACATCGCTACATTAAAACAGGATGCGTATAAAAATTTACAACGCATCTTTTGACTTTTTAGGTACTAATTGAAAATTTGTATCGTTACGAGATAATTCTAAGATGCAGTGGTGTTAGTATGTACAGTAAATAAATTTTCCATGGTACAAGATAGGAACTTGGCATTCCAATTTTTGAATAAAAGCACCATATTTTAACATACATGTTGTTAACTAACAACTAAGTTAGTTAACTAAGCTTAGTGCGTGTGTAGTGCGGTAATCGCTTACACAGTTGCTGTTTTATGTATGCAATATCAGGACATTTGGTAAATCTTCTCTACATAAAGCTAACGTGAATCTAAAGCATAGTCAAATCAGTAATTACAATATAATGCTATTAAAATTGAGTATTAAAAGTATGAGATTTGCGTGTCGTTATCTTAAATTCGGTTTTAAATCATATGATATATTATAGTTACTATGACTTTTGCAAATATATCTAATTTCGTCTAGTTTATTTCTAATGCCCAAAATTTTCTCTTCAATAACTTTGGCCATAAAAATCGTTCATTGCAAAATGCACGACACGAGATTAATCTACATCAATAATTTACTAGTTATGAACCGAGAGTTTCCTCTAAATTTGCCAGCAATTTCCCTACCTAAGGAACACCATTTATTCATGTAACCAGTATTTTTAAAACCTCCTCTGATAAAAGCAATTTTATAAAATCAAGACGAATAGGAATTATAATTGAATAAGGGTGCAATTTCGTGTCTTAGGTTACGGATGGATCATTGCCATTCTACATTGATAGATTTGAAATCCTAAATGTTCGCATGGTTGCTGTAACGATGCAATATTTTCTTAACAAAAATCTAGGTCAACCTTGTGCAAATAGCATATCTAATCAAGTCCAATGAATAGTGATTGTTTATCTTTTATAATAGTACGGTGAAATTTTTCGCTTTTAAAATTTATTTTGGGCTCCCAGAAAATTTGGTATCTCATGAAACTTTGAAAACACCTCCTACTAAGAGTAATGACCACATATTTTCCCCTGCATCAACTTGTCTTTTTAAATACACACAAGTAAAAAGTGCCAGTTATTACATTTTCAATTCAATGAATTAGCTTGGCTGTTCAACGAGAAAATGCTGCAAGTATCATGGAATCTCTTCCTTTCTCCATTCGAATGGAGGAAATTTTTTATCTCTAAATTCATAAGTAACTAAAATTGTAAATCGTAATCAAATTTTTTTCTAAATGTGTCTCTCCCTATGTCTTCAAATTATCTTGTTGTCCTCCAATTTATAATATGCACGTTGTTATTATTTGATAAATATCATGATTTATGCAGCAATTCAATAGAGGTGAGTTATGCTTGATGTGACAATAATAATACAAGTTTGACGTTTAATACAAAGATAGTTTTCAGTTTGAAATGGATTTTCAATTCAATTGCAATATGTTTTGATTTGCTTGATCTCAGACGATAGGCATAAAATATGGCTGTATCTTTACCTGAAGATATAATAACTAAAGGCTTTTGTATGCGTAAAATTGAATACAAAATGGGGATATCACCCCATACCCAACCCCAGACTTTAAGGAAGTTAGTAGATCTCCATCCAGACAAACACTGATCATTAGTATAAGCTACGCGTGTCCAATAAGATTTCTGGTTAAAGATGACTGTCTGTTTATTTTTTCGTGAAAACGAACAATGTTTTTATAATAAAGTTGTATCACCTGACGTAAAATCAACCCAATCCAACTCATCATCGAATGTTTACGCCAAACGAATTTTATCACAACTGAAGGCATGGCACACCACCATACAAATTATTTAGGTTTAGACTTTCAAAACTAAACAGTAAGTTAACATGATTTAGTATTGTGCCTTGCAAGATTGTGTTGAGATGTTGTCTTTGAAATGTGATGGTATTTGAGGTGTGCAATTTGAAATAAATATAACAGGGGATCTCTAGAGTTAAACAGTAGTCTAGACACAAAGGGGCAATAGTAAATAATGAAATTTATGACACCTTCTTACTCTCACAATACTAGCGTATTTTTTTAAACAGACTCTGTATGATAAATACTGGATTAAACTGTGAATTTGAACACCACTACTAAAGTGTATACACTACCAGTCACCCATATACCAAAGTATTTTGTAACTAAAAAAAGTAGTAAATTTCACTTTCCAGCGGTATCTCTACCGTCAAAAGATAACATACCTTCACATAAAATAACCTAAAGCACTTACTCTAATTTTCAAATTTTGAATAGTCCTAGCTCTGACGAGACACTAGCATATCTCTTAGAATCTGGTTGACTGCTAAAACCTTCAGCAATAATTGTTACAAGAAACAATTATAATTTCCTTACTGTTCCCAATGAAAAATCAATTGCGTTCTATGTTCACCGGCACTTTTTTGAATGCGATACTTTCAAAAATATGTGATTGTTTTTTATGTGAGCTCTCCAATGTATACAAATCAGTTGTAAGCAAACATTGACCTTATCTTAAAATTGTGGCTGTTATTTTGAAGATAAATGTTTACTGGTTTGGGCAGTAAATTACTATCTGCTTAAATCTACTTACTTCTCAAGTGATAATACTTTGCTTACAAAAAACATACAAATTATCATTTAATTGCAATTTTTATTTCATTTCCTAATTCAATTGTTGCAAAGTCATTACTCATTGCCACGACACCTAAAACATTCAAACTTCATTCCAAAAAATTTGCAAATATTTGATATGCTGAGAAATTTGCCTGACCTCCAAACGCGCACACATGACCATGAAAATAATTTTTGAGCTTCATATACATAGGAGGCATAATCTAGTAATTGCGAGAAACGAGAAAATGAAATATTATTTACCTTTAAAGTTGTTAAAGTTCCTCCAGTAATTAGTCCTGCAATTACTATGTTGTAAATTAAAATATTATCTTCAATACGAGAATGAAGGGAAAGCGACGAATCGCAACTCCTCCTCCAGCAGAGTCCTAAAGAGAACTGAATCCTTCGATTTTCTTAAGTTGCCCCATGAATGATGCTTAGATATTATGTGGGTCTCCCTAGTGGGATTGTGTGTACCTCATAAGTTACGCATACCATATCATGTCGTAGCGTTTATCTGCTTGACTTTACATGCATAATAAGCAGAGTAACAGGAAATATGCAAGAAAATTTAGAAATTATGAACGAAAAATTGGCAAGATAGAACATAAAATAGGACAACATTTTGCCAATTTTTACGCTGTTTGCATGAAAACTCGGAAAAAATTTGATAATTTTTATCTACTTATATTATAAAGAAAATTCATTCACAAATACGATACGATAATTTAATTCACATAAATCGTATAATAATATTAATTTGTACGGATATTTAAAAAAACATAAATTTTCTGGAAAAGTGCGCCCTATTTTTAGCTTAAGAATACCTAAAATATAGGCAAATATGCTAAAATAGGACAAAATGTACAGAAAATGTCTTAAATATGCATGTCCTAGGACATAGGACAAAAAAGTCCAAATTAGGACAAAATATGACAAATATGCAAGCGTAAGACCATTTGTTTCTACATGAATCATTCACATGCCAAATTATTTTGTGATAGAAGAAGTAATAAAAAGTAGGACAAATCCTAAGTCCTCACACTCTGCTAATAAGCAAGAGAGTAAAAACTGTGATGTTGTGATGTTATTATTCCGTATTCTGAAATAAGAACAGCTCAATTTATGAGATGTAATTTTTTTTGCACAATATACCTTGAAAACTGAACATTTTCGACACAGAGGTGCTTCTTGCTTTATATAGATCATGGCAGATGTTCACTCCGGAATTCAAATCATTACGAAATGATCATTGTAGAATCGTTTATTGCTACTACATTACCAATTATTATTCCTCATTGTTAAAAAATACCCTTTTCATATTATTAGGTGGCATTGATAGATTATTATTTCCTTCCCAAATAAACCATCTACATTATTTTATACCTCTAACAAAGCCAAATAGCTTCTGGCTTTTGAGAGGGTAGCCAATATCACTTTTTATGGTCGTGGTGGCTATTGAAGACAATATTTTACACAGCTGGGACAAGCAATATGATTTTTGGATAATGAAATGGAGATTTGAATGGCGGCGAACGAAAACATAAACCTTTATTCACAATACACATGAACCTTTTGTTATGCAACATTACCTTCACATCAACGTAGGTAAAGATAGAAGTTAGCCTTTAGGTTTTGAGGGAACACTCACCTAAACCAATCCATCGAAAGTATTGCATTGATTCTACTATGGAAAAAAGCTTCAAATGGAAATGCTAGTTTTGAGTGTGGTATGGAAAAGGCATTGAAAATGAAAGTAAATACCAAGTTGCGGTCATCAATACCAATCCAAATGAGAGGCTAATGATCACTTTCATTTTCCTGTAAAAAGTCCGTTACTTTTTGACATTAAGATGATAAGAGCTTGGATGAGAAGAAAATTTGAAGTTCTGAATTCCACAGATATTTAAATATTGTAGCAACAATCTCAATGCGTTATAATTCTAATATGTTATCAATTGTTTACAACTTACGGCAGTATTTCCGGTTATTTTTCCATCAATGTTCACAGGGAGTATGAAAATAAAGATGAAAATGATATACTGATATAAAACACTTGATATAATTTTTGCAGAGTGTACTGTACATTGCCTGATTGATTACCATTGATTCTACCATGGAAAAAAGATTCAAATGAAAATGCTAGTTCTGAATGTGTTATAGAAAACGGATTATTAATGAAAGTAAATACCAAGTTGCGGGCATCAATACTAATGCAAAAGATAGGCTTATGATCTCCTAATTTTCCATTTAAAAAGTCCGATCCTTTTTTTACATAATTTACAATTTTACATTACGAACAAGATGATGATTGAAGAGCTTGGAGGAGACAAAATATTTAAAATTCTGTATTCCACAGATATTTAAACACTGCAGCAACAACCTCAATGCCTTGTGATTCCCATATGCTACTATTTATTTAAAATTTAATGCACTATTTCCAAGTCGAGTTTTTTCATCAATCTACACAACAAGTATGTACAATAAAAAAATGTCCCTGAAAACTTGATTAAGTTATTTAATTATTGCAGAAAGTACATTACAAATGGTCTATTATCATACATATCTTATCAGTTTATTTTAATTGTATCTGAAAAGTATGTCTTGCTTAAGCTTTTTAGCATGTTATGGGAAGCAAAAACTCTTAGAATATTTCAACTTAAATTTTCTCTCATTGAGAAATTCGTGAATGCATGTCTGTTTTCTAACGCCTATGTCCTTTTCAAAGCTAAACCCTGCTTAATTCAGTGGCATGAAAACTTAATTCAAAGTGGACTTTTGTTCCAAGTTTCTTTGCATTGGCCTTTTTTATGAAATTAGATCGTATCTGTATAAAGGATTATAAGTATACCAATCAATACTAACGAATGATCTGTTGAAATCATCGCGAGTTTGAACGTAAATCACGTCCGCATTATATCAACTATAGTTTGAGCTTACATGAAATAAGACTGAAATTTGGAATTCCAAATTTTAGAAGAAAGCATTAACATAAGCCCAAATGTGGAGTGCGCAGGTAGGTATGCTCCAAATTTTGGAGAAAAAAATCCTCTATTATTGTGCATTTGTTTTCGTTCCCATTATGAGTGTAGTACATGATGCAACAGCATGTAAAGCTAAATGCTGACCCAACTATCATTGTCGCATATTAGCAAGCGCTTTAACGGTTGGTGTGTATGCAAGTAATACCAGAACAATTTGTGAATTGTTTTCTCTTAACACACCAAAATAAAGCGAAGTCAATTGTATTGATAATATATTTTCATTCAATAAAATTGAATAGGTATTTTGCTTACGAAATTCATGCTGCCTCATGTAAATACTAGAAGATGAAGTGAAGTAATATTAGCATCAGTATAAAATTCCCTGTTTGCAATGCAATGCACATCAATAGTCCTGGGATACCCACTTGCGCATGTAGATTCTCTTGAGCCTCAGCACCATTATCATTTACTGTCGACACTGGAGCTGCATCCCCAATTGTCATTCTAATCTTGCGCAGAGGACAACAATCTTCAGGAATTCCACTTAAAATAAACGAATAATTTATAAAGCTATAGTTTTAAACCTTTCAGCTAAATCATATTTTAGTAAGTAATCTTAAATACTTAAATATATTACCTTACGTTCCAATCGATTAAACATTGTGAATGAAAGACATGTTCACATGCGGGTTTTAGTAATCCGCCTTGTGCAGAATAAATTAGCAGGGGATCCGTAGAAATCGAGCAAACATCGTCAGCGCTCAAATTAAAAACCTCCATCGCAACTCTGTAAGTAATATTTTACACTTATTTACTTCAAAGTCACTTATTAGGTTTGGTTTAAACTTGATTCAAAAATTCGATTTTGAATTTTTCAATGCTAATACTTCTTTAAAGTACCACTGGAACTAATTTAACTTGAATACTTGATTTTGATATCCACGCAAACCCCACGGGAAAAATAATATGCTTTCTGCATATTATTGGAATTTTCTTAGTGTATTTGAAGTGTTTAAAACAAAGTATTATGACAAAGATATAAGTAGTCCTATCTCTGAACAGTAACTTTGGTATATTTGCCTCACGGTGGTGAAGGCTGGTGCTTCATTCAAGGTTCACGACCACGTCAATGCCCAAAGTTAACAGTTATATGAACGAAAATAAAGGAGAAAATTTATAACTGATACATTAACCATCACAAAAATAGAAATAAAGTTTTGCATGACAATTTAAACATAATATACCAAAAGTACAAGTACAACCAAAACTAGCCTCTAATATTGCATACACAAAATTGCATTCAAAATTTTTAACTCGTGATGCCAATGGTTCTACTAGGAATAGTGTTCTTCATTCAAAATATTCCAACTGGTTTTTAAGACAAAAAGGGAAATTTCTATGCTAAAATACTAAATATTATAATTTTGAGACTTAAAGTTACTAAATGGGCCTAAAGTATCTTAGAATATCCAGTCTTGATTAACCTGAATATAACCCTTGAAGATAAAATCATACTACTGACACCATTGCAATATAATGTATGTTTATTGCTCTTTATTGGCTGGAGTAAAGGTTTACGCTCAGGCGGGCGTAGAAACTCCATTGAATCCCACAGCAAATTCCACGGTTAAAGGAAAAACCCAGAGCTTCATCCAAAGACACATCGCTTATTATAAGCCAATAAGATTTCTGATTTAGAATGTTCTGTCTATTTTTTTACGGAAATGATCAAGTCGTAAGTGTTTTACATTAAGTTTTCATTAATCACAAAAGTAAGCCATAATATGAATCAATAGTATGACGAGCAAGATTTTGTTGAGATTTAGGTCTTAGGATTATGGGGAAATCTGATGTAGGCAAAATGAGAATAAGGATACGGAAGATATTTGTAGTACACAAGTAGCATAGAATCAAAAGATAACGGTCAGTAAAGTAAACTCTTACTCAGTTATTTTGACATTATCTCATCATAAAACCAACTACATTGCACCCGGATTGCTGCTTGTTATGGACACTCAGATCAATTTGTTTACATTTGAACAACATCCTATTATCAGTTATGACATACGAAACTGGCAAAATGTACTTATAAACTGTATTAAGTATCTTTTAGTGTCATATACATTCAAAAGCAATGTCTTTCGTTTAAGCGTAAATGACTTGATGACTTTTGCAAACATTACTTAACTTTATGTACACTTCTATACTTTTCGCTGTTTATATTCCATGTAATATCGGTGTTAGTATGTCGTTTGTATTCCAAAAAGCTTTAATTTCATTTCGTTTCGGAAAGAGGCTATTTTAACTGTCAATTTTATTGACTTAATCAAATGAGATTGATAAGTCCATTACCCATTACACATTGCAGGAGTTGGTCTATTTCCACTGCAAAAATTTTTGCATACTCGTAAGGCCCTGCTGAAGAAAGTCTGGTAACTTTACTATTGGTAAAGTAAAGTAAATTTAAAAATGGAACTTCACTGCAAAAATCCTCTTCAGCTATGTGCTCACACATTTCGATTTATGTTTCCTATCATTTTGGAATGGGATCCAATTCAAAAGTAGTTTTTCACTTTGGGCGGAAAGAAGAGCAAAAAATACTTGCCGTGGATGAGTGCAGTATTTGGAATTGCTATTGGTACTGGTGTCACCTCTTGCGTGTTTACAATCCTAACTAGAAAATTATTCGATTTAATAAATGTTCTTTTTTCAACAATCCTGCTTCCAAAAGCCTTATTAATATTTGGTTGCATCGCTGTCATGATTTGGAATGCTGAGTGTATTGAGTTGGCTTTCAAAAGAATTGATTTGGTAATGTGGAAAATGAGTAAGTACACAAAAACTACAGGCAAGAATTCATAACACAATTAATGTTTTGCTTTGTTTGTTTTTGCAGATGTTTTTCACAAAAACTTTCAACAGAAAGCAGACGCAAATGACGAATTCCGTTATATAAGCCGTTTTCTTATGGAAACAGTAAAACTGCTTTCATTAATAGGCTTATTTTTCCCACCTCTCACTGTATACGCTAATATCGACCCATACATCAATATCTACACTTATTATTTAAGGCCTCATTTTTGCAACATTTCTATAGAAACACCTCGCAATACATTGGATCTAGTTGCTTTCTATATTCGATTGACC
>JAQIXX010005575.1:0-13745 GCA_034700605.1 Willowsia nigromaculata | reverse complement strand
CTTACGAAAACTTGGAAGGTTGCTAGACATGGAGAATAAACCTGGGAGCAGAAGATATTCCAAACGCGTTCGAGCAGCCTTACAAATTCTAAAAGTAAAGATGGGAGCAGTCAATTACTTCGATGAAATGTTCATCGCAACAAATGCTGACTTTGTAATTAAGAATACTGTTAGCTGCTTGATTTGTTTAAAGTAAACAATATGATTCCTAATCACATTGTGCCACGCCAGTTATATATTTGCTTACATACACGTATTGATCAAACAGCTTTTTAAGGATTTTTAGTCTAGGGTGGTAAATTATTTCAACGCATCTTGTTTCGCAGCAGTAGATAAATGTGCTTACCTTCTTTTGCAAGCTCCTTGAGACTTACCATTTAAAGTAGATATCTACGGTAGTTATACAATTAGATTAGACTGGTGCTTTATCCCGTAAAAAGAAACTTTGACCTCAATTAACTTGACTTCAATATGCATCTTTTGTCGGCATTATTATAAATTGGAATCCGTTTGATGTATCAAGTTTTTCTAATGACAAACAAGATAATCTATCAAATTTTCTAACTCTTAGACATGACTTCTACGCTACTATCAATATATTCATTAATAACTATGGCTTGTCGGTAATTTTAGATTAATTTCTTTTAGAAAGGAGTTTTGGTATTATTCAATTGTAAATTTATGCAAGAACCATCAGTTTAAGTTTTTGATAACTAAATATTTTATTTCGTTACTAGAATTGCTAGTAGTAACAAACATGCTGGTTTATATTAATTTCGCCCTACTTTTAAAGTTACAATATCTCTGTCTTTATGCCTCATATCTCTATTGGGAACCTAGAATTTCAGTGGGGGAAGCGTTAATAATTTAAACCATACACTTATTAAGGAAATGCAGTTTGATTGAACATGCTGAACAAAACATTTACAATGACTGCGACGTAATTATCGACAACCGATGAATAAGACAACGAAGAGTTTGTGATGTGCATAATTTACTAAAAAGGTGAGGCTTTTTCAAACACTTACTTCTACCTGGAGATGCAAATCTCAGATTATCAAAATTGTTATGAATTGCGTCAATAAAGGTTGTTAAAAACCTGCAACGAACAACTTCATTAGTTTAAATACAAAATAGTATTTTCATGTATTAAGATCTTAAATAAAAATTCAAAATTTGAAACCATCAATTGCTATCAAGCCAAGCAGCACTGCATTTTATACGCTGTGTAAGCTTTTATTTACATGCTGAAAGTATGATAGAAAAAATACCAAGATGCCTAAAAACATTGCAAGTACAGATATTCTGTTTAAGAAAACGACTTTGCTGATTCCCAAATATCCCCCTAACATACTTTACTGATTTTGCAGATTGCTGCTGTTAATTGGAAAACTTTATGGTTTTCTCTCAACTGAAGGCTTGTTTTCAACTAAAGAAAGTATTGACGCTCTACGAGATGGTCAAGAATCTTTGACTTTACATTCAGATATTTGGCATTTACTATTTCATATTTTTTTTTGAATTTCAGAAAATCCATGACATCGGTCAAGTGTCATACTACAGAGAAGTTGATAAAGGACCTCATGCCTCTTAAAGGGGGTTGGGCCAATCGTGGATGGTTAGACTTCATGTATCAATCCAAAGCTCTTGATGAGAAGAAAAAGTTTGTCAAAGAGTAAATGACTCCAAAATGCTGCACAAGACCACTTTTGGCCCTTAAAAGTTCATTTCATGACACTTAGACCTGTGAAAGTGAATAAGACCCAATGTGTCTTTGTGCATGCGAAAAGAGATTTTTCATGCCTTGTATTGCATTTTACGTAAAAAGACCTTTCGATTGATATATGAATTGTAACCATCCCGCTTTGCCCAAGGAGTGCTCCGTATTCACACGTTTTGCCCCATTTACGCCCATGTTAAAAAATCAACTTTGAAGGGCCAAAAGTGGTCTTGTGCAGCATTTTGGAGACATGTGCCCTTTGACAAAGTTTTTTCTACTCATCAAGAGCTTTCGATTAATATATAAACTCTAACCATCCACGATTGGCCCAACCCCCCTTTAAGAGGCATAAGGTCCTTTACGCTGGTATTTCTTAAGGAAACTGACAACTATTTTTACTACTGGAGGAACGAGTTCTTGTCAAAATTTGCTCGTAGGATCTTGCGAGTATGTAATCCCATTAGGATAAGGGTTTACCCGTTTGTTGAATTTAAAACGTCCACCTTACTTAATACAGGGATTGCAATTATAGATATGACGGTTACAATGCTTTGCGTATAGCAAGATTTTAATGTGTAAATTTAAAAGTTTTTCAAACAACTCTCACAAAGGAATAATTGAATTGTTTTGATTTTGATTGTGGTTCGGGGTCCTACTTAAAAATGGTATTTAAGTGACTTTTGATACTTTAACGATTATCTGCATGATATCTGATAGGATTTTGTAGTAGTAACATGTGGTTTAGCATTGGTAATTTGGGGCTTACATATGAAATTCTTAACATAGGGTTTAGCATACACGGGAGAAACTTTTTAATTTAACATGGGGTTTAGCATCAAGCGTTACATTGGGTTAAACATGCAAAGTCGGGCAAAAATGTTCGCCTCGAGAGAAATCATATATTAGTATTATAATTATAAATAAACGAAAAACAATTGAAGAGTCATTCTGAATTATGCATTGTATCAGGTGGGAGAAAGGATTCAAATAAATGATAGATTTTTGAAAGAGGGCGGTGAAAGTGATATTCAGCTTATACTCTTTAAATTTTTAATTGATGAGGCTTAATGATGAACACTTTATGTCTGTTGTAGAGTTTTCTTTGAATTTACATTCATAGCAATACATGGATGACAGTACGTAAATGCCAAAAACTTTACAATTTTTTGTCTAAAATCAGAGTTTGAAATCTGAGGATTTTTGGGAATCCAGGTTGTAAGCGTGGATGTGAATTTATTCAATAGCGGAAGCTTCAAAGTCAGCGTAACTTTGTGACTTAAACCACTTTCCACTGAGGTTATGTGGCAGTTACCGGATAACGACAAGAAAACTGATAGTAAGTAATGTAATTGAACTTACTGAAAACTATAGGATGCATAATACCAAAAACGCAAAATTTATTGAGTAATTCTTAATTTAACAGTCATGTATCACACTTCTACCTTTTACTTAAGATAATTTTTCACCTAGAGTTAAACTTAACATTAGCTTCAACTAAAATTACAGCCATACTGATAAAAAGGTTATTTCCTACGCCCTAAAGCTTTTCAAGGATCCACATTGTTTTGATGTATTTGAAATAATATACACTGTACACTAGAGCAATCTTAAAACTTTGAGTAGTAAAATTTGTCCTGAATCAAAAAAAAGTTAACGTTTATCCATAAACTACTAATGGATAAGTAAACGTTTCACGTTTCAGTCTTAATATGCAGGAAGTTCTTAAACAGTTTGACCTAACTGCAAGCTGTCAGAATCCGCCGTTGTCCGCGAACGACTTAAAACCTTCATCCACGACATTCCTACTGCAGATTCGTTCCGATTTCTATTATTATTGCAGGTTCTTCTTGAATGTATTCTTTCGTTTGCCCGTCGTAATGCCTGACAAACATCCTTATTGGTAAAGCAGTACACGGTAGAAACCAAAATACCCTTTAGCCAAAGTAAAAAATAAAATATTATTCGTAATTTAACTGCAATCAATCGGTAGATCATTTCAGTTAACATCCGTTTTGATATATTTATAGTACTTTTAAGCTCTTCTAATTTTGAAATCTGACTATTTGTCAATATCTATTTCTATTCAGTTAAATCTTTGCTCATCTAAAAGTCTTATAGTAATTATGGCTTGCAGACGTTACCTGAATCGATGTAAAAACTGCATTCAATAAAACAAAATATTTGTTGTAATTACCCCCAGGATTATAAAGAAGGATAATATTGTTGATTCCAAGAACCGGAAAAAGGATTGCAGTGGCTTTACAAGCCGCCCTGGAGAAAGAAAATTTCATCATTTGCTGTAAGTCGAAACTGGAATAATGCAAGTATTTTAGTAAAACAAATTAAAGTAAAGTAAACTTACTTAATTTTAGATGTTTCTCTTCGAGTAACCGAATTTCCAACTTTATTCACTAGTACTCGCAACGTATTTAAAAGAAGTATTCCGGTAACCTGTGTAATTTTGCGGGATATACTATAGAAGCTTATGAATATTGATTCGCATTTTTTGTTAAAGCTTTACCACAAGTTCACAAATGATTGGGGCATGTACAATCCACATCTCATCCATATCTAAATATCCATTCCAGCATTTTTCTTGATCCTTTAAAAGCATGGAGATAACATACGCCAGAATAAATGGGGTGGGTGTACCTTAATTAATATCACGTACGAGCTTTTGAGTATAATCTGAGAAGTATGTGATGATTTAAATCTAAAAATGTATATTATTTTATACCCCAGCCAAGAATGTAGCAAATTATAAGCTGCGAGCTAGAACTGATCGTGATTACGCCAACCATCAGTGATGCATTTAGAAAGAGGCCTTGAATGAGCATCCAAGTCACAGAGGCAAACGTGAAGTAAAGGTAAAAAACTAAAACAGACTCACATAGAATCTCCTTTTCCCGCAAAAAAAGTTCAAAGAAAAGAAAGACAAAATATGTTTCATAGTAGCAGGAACAATTGCATAGAATTAAATTAAAACAAGATATTTTTATAGTACCAAATCTCGGAAGCTGCTTTCATGTTCAATTACGTGAGGTTCTGTTATAACTAATATGATGACAAATCGGAAAACCAAGGACACCATCAAGTGAGCGTGCACAGTGACTCGGTCACATTGAAGACATCTAAAAACAAGATTAACGAAAAATTGTAATTGCAATGAAAGTTTAGACAGTACTTTCCAACAGCTTCAAAATATTTATTTCAAATGATTTACGGAATTTTGTCTATTTCAAAATTGCGCAAGTACATTTTTACAAAAGATACAACAAATTTAATGGATGATATGATATACACACCTGAAACTGTAAAAGATAAGAAGTGAAATTCCTAAACAGACCAAGGAGATAATGGATCCAAAAAATAGTATATAATGTGCCACTGGAACTAGAAATCCATCTTCCTCCTGGAATTTCAATAGGTTAATAAAAAAATTGTCAAGTGTATTCTAAAACACGCAAAAACTTACAATTCTTTCCAAATGTGCTCGAAGAGTGTCAGTACATTCAGAATAATTCGTTTCCTTTCCATCTGCCCAAATTCCATTTACCAGGCATTCTCTTGTTGCATGGCCTATTCACGAGAGAAGAATTATTTGCAAAAAAAGTAACTTTAGTCATATAAATAAATAAAACAGATTTTACCATCCAGGTTGGAAGCCAAGTCTGAATGTATTACTTTGAAAAGTTCTGAGCAGCGCTTTTTTACAATCAATCCGGATTGTGTCTCAGGCCAACAATAAACAGCGTCACAAACCGCACTACAGGAATTCCCTAAAAAATCAGTAAAATTTTCAGAATCAGTTAAGACATTACAAGTTTTAATATATCATTATTTAACTTGATTTAACTCATGCCCTTTGTAACTTGAACACAATTGAAATTATTAACACAAATCAAAATGGCTTTAAGTAGATGAAACACTGATTTAATCTATTACATTTCAGGGTACTGATTTATACAGTTTATGTTTTTATCCGAATTGGAACGAGTAATTTCATCATGGAATCATAGTGAACTACAGAATTGTAAGTATAAGTAATTTTAGATTGAAGAAAGTATTTTCAAAGTCTGGCTTACTAGTGATCTGGCTGTTATAACCCAACTTTTTATTATTTGATTTTGATGAAAAGCTCATAATCGCTCTGAAAATCAAGCTATTGTGACTATTGAAATAAATTTGGTTTGCTTGTAATAATATTATATTATAAATGCACCGTTAACAAATTATTGGAAGGTACGAAATATCGTTGACGCGTAAAAATAACTTTTTAGCAAAAATAATTTTCCTTAAAGTGCAGAATGAAGTGATCACTCAAAAGAAAACGTAGGTGATACAACACATACACTGCTCCTCAGAAAAGCTTGTTAGAAACTGAGTCCTGTTTCCAGACTTAACCCTAGTTTTGTACCTTTTGATTTATTAATGCATTTCTGCAAAGGCTTCAAGATCAAATACTTTTTCCTCAGTTTCCAAGAAGGTAAACAGTAGAAACTGTTAATGTAAGTAATCGACCATGAACAAAAACATTTCTACACACCCGTGGAAAAAGATCACAGAAAGTTGCATACACAACAGTCGAGCTACTACTGACTTCTTTGTAATAATGCGGAACACATACTTCCAAACCAGACTTTCAGTTTTGACATAGTAACTTAAAACACTTTCTAAATTCAGGTAGACATATCATGTTGTGAGGTTCAAAAAAATACATTTGAACTGGAGAAAATGTAAGAAAAAATTTTCCTGTGGCTACCCACGGCATATTTTATAACTTTTGTCTGAGTTATTGCACAAAAGAAATGGTTATATATTCCAATGTTATTTGACGTAGAAGGCCAGTAGTTCCATCAAAGTAAATTTCCCGTGAATATTGCTTTCTATTGTTGCATATTTGCCTAATTTATGCATTATGCTACTGCATATTGATTTTAGTATGCAGAAAAATTTAGATAACTGAGCATTTAACGCTTGAGTGAAGCGTAAATTTCATTAAACACTAATATTACGGCATCCCCTCTACGACAGGAAAGTATATTTGAAATATGTTCGTAGAGTTATGAGTTTATATCAAAGTAGACATGCAGATGTTCTAGCATTACAACATTTTCACGATGCAAGCTTTGAAAGAAGCAAAGAGGATTTACAAATAGTGTTGGTAATGCCAGCCATGGAACCAACTAACTGTTTGTTTAAGTTTCTTTTCTCTACATGTTAATACTGAGTTATGGGCATGGGTGACTTTAAAAAAGAAAGCAGGTTTAGTTTCGTAGCCTAATTGGTTTAATAAAACGTAGAGATGACTTGGACACGTGTTTTATTATACAGCTTCAATTTTAAGGTAAGAATTTGTTGAAAAACAAATTGAGAATTCAACAAAGCGTACACAGCTTACGTAAACATTTTTATTTCACACAGGAAATTAGCTTAACATGAGCATGAAAAAGTTTAATTTAATTTTCACTTTAATGAATATATTTTGTAGGATATTTCGTATATTAGACTTTCTTTCAGACTAGCTTTCCACTGGTTTCCTGTTTTTTCTCATACAGCCTTTCATCTCCCATAATTTTTTGAAAATTCAAATTATCCTAACCCAGTAAACTCATTAAAGGGTTTTGGCTGTCTTCCTTATGATGAATAATAGCTAATCATGAAATTTGTCGCTTGACTTCCATAGCTGAAAATTATCTTAATCGGCTTTATTGTTATCCTCTTTAGTTTAGCAAGATATCAATAAGTAACAGCACAGGAAATAAACTTATCCCAAGTTTGTCTTCAGGCAAAAGGGTTGTAGTTGATATAATGTTGAGACTTTCCATGATTCTAAAATAACATAGTTTAAATACAAATTTTCGTTTATTTGCTCAATTCTTTTGCGAGCAAAAATAATGGTTGTAAGCACGTTTTAAAATTTTGAACTAATAAATATTACACACGAATTATCAATACACCAGGTTACAAATACACGCAACCGAAAAATACAGCTTGACAACACGCCTTAATTATACAAACAACATTCACGCTGAAAAAAGTAGAAGGTCATGATTATGAAGATGCTAGTCCCATCCCATTACAGAAGGCAGTGGATTTCCCAGTGAATCCACAACATCACTTGCAAACGAGACTGATAGTAATTAATTCGCTACAACACATCTCCAAAAAATACAATCCATTTCAACTCTTCCAAGGTCAACCATAAAATCCGCAATCTAACAAAAAATTATCTCTGAAACTGCTGTCAAGCTAATGGGATTTTGCATTGGAATAATGAAGATGTGCGCACTGTCTTACTTTGACCGGGAAAAAGTGAAAGAAAACTGGAGAAAGCAAATTCATACATCTTCATCAACATGTAGATTTACCTCATATATTTTCTATTTCAAGATATAACTATTGACCTTGTAATTTTCTATTATGCGCAGATGTCTTGGATGCGTTCTAGTGATCCTATATCCGTTTTTCCTCTCTGTTCATTTGTACCTCAAGTTACATTCCAGAGAAACGGACGACAACAGTCAGGAAATTGCCAGAACTGGAGAGGAATCCCCGTCTATCGCAAGTGCCTTGGGCGAACTTTAAATTCCCGCAGGGTTAATTGGAGTAAGTTTTGTCGCCGCCAAATCATGAAAAGAGATAATTTACATATTTAACGAATTCCTAACTTACAACCAGCGTATCCTAGGTAAGCTCATGTTTGAAATGAATCATGAAAGGATTCGAATTTTGTCTAAAAAAATTATTTATTTATCTTACAGATATGCTAAGAGAAAATCAAAGCTTGATCAAGAACACTTGAAAAGCAATCGAGGATATGAAGTTTTAATGCTGATAACGAACTTATAGACGATTTTACTCCCATGCGGTCTCCCACAAGTGCCATTTCATCCTATGTAGCCAACTCATATCATCGTAAAATCGTGGCTGGAACGACACTTTTCATTTACCAAGGTCTGAGTTGCTTACATGGATAATTCTCTTTTCCCTTGGCAGTTTTCGGTCGTCGAATCTCTTGGTTTCTATAATAATTTTGGCATTTGCATGTAACCAAATATGTGCAACAGTTATGAATGACCTCACACCTCAACGAGTACAAGGACAAAACGGGAAAAGGATCATAATTGAAACGAGTTACTACGGGGTAATGGAGGATGAGATGGTTCAAATCGATCGAAAAATCAGACTGATCAACAACTTTGTCAACAATATTCTCGCAAGTTTCTCGATATCTCCTTATCAGGCTAAATTGCTTGAAAGTGCAGTTGTTCTGCACTTCTTTGTAATGAGGTTCCATAATGTAATACTTTATAATGGAGTTGTAGGCGTGATTGTCATGGGAATGAGTATATCTTCTCCATTGTTGATTATTCGGCTTCTAAGAAGCATGTTTGCAACTTTGAGCCTCAGACCAGTTTCTGTCGTACGGGAAAGGATTCATAGCTAGGAATATGTTATATTATAAGTTTGTTAGGGGCTGTCAAACATTTTATATGGAAGAAGCATATCCAACCTTTCGAATTGGTAGAGATACCTGCTTATCATTTTATGCACAAGTGGTAGATAATGCTATCACAATACTTGTTTCGCTATCTTAAAATATTATGCTTGTCAATAATACATTAAGATATGAGTTGGAATTTTATTTTGAACCATTCAAGAACTAATATATTGGAGGAATGCATATTTTCCTAAAAAACACTTAAACATTCATGCAAACATACTGCCTTAAAATGTTACATTGGAATGCTTTCAATGCCAGTATTTTAAGCAGGATGCTTAACACTACATATAATATTCAGCATAGTGGCAAAATTAAAATTAAGTAGAGGTTTTGCTTGAAATAATTTTATTTTAAAACCTGTTTTTATAAATAGTTACAGACTAAAGATATCTGAAAACCATCAACAGCTTTGAATAGATAGAAATTAATGACATAAAAGTCTGATGTCATTTTGTTTAAAAATAAATTACTCAGTTATCATACATGTTTAAGCATACACTTGAATATCACTCATTATAAAATAATGATGGGGTGATTATGGATAATAAAAGTTTTCTTAAAATTAATAATTCGGAAAATTGTTATGAATCAGTTAATTCAGTAAACTTTCTCAAGGTTTCTATTTACCATTTAAGGCAAGTAATTGAGAACATTGTTTTTGGGATATTTCTTGTCTATAATTCTTAAAAAAGTCTCAACAACATTTGAAATACATAAGTCTTCTACAAGACCATCATGAAGCTTAAAAATAGTTGTCGTCATTGTTACTTGGGCATCTATAGTGTGAAAATCTTATTAAAGATTATACTATGATGAAACAGAGATGCAAAATTACTAAAGTGACAACTCCTGTCTGTTTTAAAGTCATCATTGCATTTATTGCCAAAATATGTATTAAACTCAACGTGAATATTTATCGAGTGATAAATTTGTATAATGTTGCAATAAATTGTTTTTCTCACATATCAGACCGAAATCAGAGTAAAGCGATAAACTAAGAAATTTTTACAACGAGACAAAAATATAGCAGGACATAGCACAATACGAGCAATATTCGTGCCTTATCCCATCAATCTTTTGGAATTTTCAGAATTGGATTTGCCAAAATTTCTATCCACATTCAGAAAGCCAAAAATTACCAATAATGTAGGAATTCATCCCATATTCAGGTTTTATATTAATGCCTATCTGTGTACAAACCTTTATGACTTACTAGCGTTGCAAAGTTGATATGCAATTTCATGCCACAATTAAATTTATGTTTTGTCTATACCAATAAAGGGTATAGAATAGTACATAAAGTAGAATAGTAAGGTTAATTATCATAACAATATCGGGGAGCTAAGAAGTCATTTAAAGTTTTTTTTTTGAATAATTGATTGAATGGAATATAAAGAGGAATTTACTATTTTAAGTAAGCCTGTCCTTTAGTGTTTAGTCAGCCCGAATCAAGCGTCATGTGTATGAAAATAAGCCTTGCTAAATATTTTAAATGTCGCAGATATTTCACATCATTAACATCAATGATATTGTTTGATCCACAATAAATTCCATCATGCGTGTATCTGTACCTTTATCGTAGTAGCTCACTTGTCCAAATCGAATTTTGATTGGATGAAAAGCTTTGATATGTTGTCGAGATTCCAAATTTGGTTTCATTTTCATCAACATTAGATTGCACTTTGTTGATGACAATTTTTGCTTCCAAATTTGCATGAGATCCATACTCAAAACGTGTGCTCGTCCAGGGAAATAGTAGCCTAAAATCATTCCACTGTAAAAACATCCCAAGCACCATCTTGCAATTGCCACGAAATGAGCATCAGTTACCAGGGCGAACTCCTTCTGAAGTGTGACTGCAGAGCAGACTACAACGGTAATTATCAAGGGAACTTTGAATTGCAGAGCCAAATGTTTCTGAAAGCAGTCGTTCACCAAAGTCGTGTAAAGCCGACATTCTTTGTACTCCTTGTAAGACATTTCGATCATTTTAAGCATTGCGTTTCCAGCGTTTTGGGGAAAATTTGAAGTTTCACATACCAAGTCAGTAACCATTTTCCATAAAGCAATGTAGCTGCCAAACATTCCCCCGTATATTAAGAAAGCCGCAAGAAAAAGATCCGTAGCCATGCTCCAAATATCAATCATTTGCAATGCCAGTTTTAACGCTGTCGCAACCCAGGGTGCAACTATACCGTTCAAGTTGATCCCAGTTGTAATTGGTTCAAAGTCTGTTAAAATCAATACTACAGAATAGACAGGAAGTGAGGGAAGGAGATTCCAAGGCAAAGCGAACCACAAGAATTTAATGACCAAAGATGATTCTATCTGGGGCAATTTGTATAGCAAATTGATGAGTTCTGCGAAATCTCCATATTTCCGTTGGGGAAACGCGTACAAAGCCATGCGAAACAATAAAACGCAAAGCCATCCAAGGTACATGACAACTTTACCTCCACCAAGCGCTTGCCAACCGTATGACATCAAGGTTTTCATGATAAATGCTGCTTGGGTCATGTGAAATATCATTTTTCCTGTGCGAAAAAATGTCACTTTGAGAAGCCTGGGCTTTCCAAGCTTTGCCTTTACAAGTTTATGGTGACATGTGGAGGAAACAAGCAGTCCACCGTTCCCGGGGACCAGGTTGATAAGGAATAGCAGGAGTTGAATGTTTACGGTTACGTCAGTGAAATTGAAAATATTTTGTAACGTGAGCTTTCTAGGATTTCTCGTTCGTGTTTGATTTTCTATTTCAAAATAGTCAAGTACACTTATTCATAAACATTCTTGCTTTCTCTTACTAACAACCTGAAACCAAACATAAATAAGTGTTTTTGGCTTGATCAAAATTACCTGGCATCTTGTGCTTTAGTAAAGCGAGAAGTCAGACTTAGAAGATTTCCAATTTAGATTTATAAAAATGTTAGTTTTATTTTAAGGGTATTTTCTTAAGTTTTCCAAAAGTTTCAACTGCGAGTTAAAATGTGTAGTGATATATTCTATAATTGTGAAATCTATATATGTGTAGTTAGTGGAGATTTGAAAAGTGACTTTTGGGTTTGAAAAATTCATGGGGCACACAATTCCAGCAATGTCACATTTTTCTCCTTTCACTCATGCTAAGGTAGAAAGACGCATACGAAGTTAATTAAAACGTATTCGTCTAAACTTCTCATCACATGATATATAGAAGGAAACAATGTGTAGGTAGAAGCAAACGTATGACCAAAATTAATTTTTGCTTGAAAAAAGCAAAACTTAAACATGCTTTCGGGTTTTGGTAGTTGGGAGATAATCAAGCCTTTTTGCGTAGGAAGCCGTGACTTATTACGCAAATGTAAATGATTAAATTTAAATATAAGATTCCATAACTCAGTTTAGAGTTATAACAAAATTTTAGTATGCTGATATAAAGCGTATAAAGGCGACGGATTACTGTTATGTGATGTGAGATCGTGTTCTCAATACTTATTATCGCGTACAAGGATTCCTCCAACAAAATAGCTCAAAGGAGCAACATCGGAAACCTTCGATGATATAAGGCAATTTTAACAGCAATAAGGTATATACACTCAAGCTAAAATTAAAGGAAGCTTACAAAGCTAATTGAAAGTATCAGTCCAGGGCTTTCCTCACGTGTTACGTATAAAAACCAACTTTCCTGTAAGAGCAAATGTACGATAAAAATTAATTTTGTCACGGAAAGGAGCAAAATATCTAATTATTATGAACGTGTTTTCGGTGGATTGAAAAAAAATTAAAGCATTTTCTTTCCACGAAAGACACATAATTGATTCTGAACAAAAGAAAGCTACATTGAGCAATAGTTTTATGCTGTTTGAATATGACGATTGTATTTCTTACAGGTAGGGACCTTTCCGTGAATTTTGTTCCTTCTGGTGTGCACTGCAAAACTGATGCCTGCTAAATTTCATCGAAACAGTTCACCCCTTCTTCTTAGGCGGATTATTTATTATCGTGTAACTTCAGCAAAAAGTTTGAAAATCACAACCCTGCTTCAGTGGTACACCATAAACTTCAATTGCCACATTACACCAACCTTAGATATATTAGCAGGTTTCAAATGCTCTACAGATGTTATGTATGCATACTTGGTCCTTGGTATTATTTTTTCTTATTTCTTTCTTATTTATATTGACCTTTTCATTTGAGATGGCTATATTTGCACTGTCATACATACAAATCGGACATGGAAATTCTTACAAATGGCTCGGGAGCACGAAGTTTGCCATCCCTGGTGAAACCCTTCCCTGATACAAAACGAAATCCCTGATGACCCCAAACAAATTCCTGGTGAGTCCAAAAAACCTGAAATTCGCTAAAATTTCAGCAAAAATCCCTGATGAGCAAAAACCGGCCCCGCCGACAATACCCTGTTTTTTGGAAGCATTAATCCCCAAACTGGTGATAGATCCCATATGAGCAAAAAAAATGGATCCCTGGTCAATACCCAATCCCTGATACTAAAAATTGAATCCCTGGGAGCACCGCTCCCGT
>JAQIXX010005574.1:0-13746 GCA_034700605.1 Willowsia nigromaculata | reverse complement strand
TTTCTCGTTCTTGAATATTTTTTCATCCAAAAATCCATAATATTATATAATTTTTGTGTGCTCCCTTCTCAGAAATCTATGAATACAAAATATTATACGCTTCAGTAGAATCCTTTTTCTAGTGTACTTTTTGCAAAATCGATAACACTTTCAACTGTCAACTTTCTCCAAAAAGAAAAAAACGGAGAAAGCGCACAGAGGCGTACAAATATCGATTTCCTTTATGAACCAAAATTCTGAGCTTAGGAACGGCAGGAAAACCTATACCATAAAGAGAACTGACACACGCTAACGAAGGTTTACTTTACATTAGCTGGTTTTTCTCTCCGATAACTGACGAGTGTTTTGACATTGCCGAACAAAATCTATTTTAGCTTGAAAAATTATTTATTACACGCGGAATAGTTTCACTGGCTACAAGACTGAAACGTAAAATTTTTTGGAATAACCTTTTCTGCAGTTTAGGTAAATCTACAGGTGCAAAAACATAACAAGTCGGTGTCTTTTTATAGATTGTGTGTTCTAACCAGTCGGAGAAAGCAGGAAGCATTCTGTGCTCAAAATAACAGGGCTTTCCTGAGTTTGGCATGTAAATTTCGCCCACCTTTAATTCATTTTGAAACCAAAGCGATCTGTATACTTGTCAAAATGACACAAAATCAGACATTGCAAATGGATACATCTAAACAGAAGGAATGCCGGGACCTGGCAATCTGCGGTACTAAATCTCCAAGGTCGTCACTTCATTTGAGCATTGGCAACGATACGATGGATCTAGACTGCTTCAAAGATCTTCTTCAAGTTGTTGAGTGGATTGAGAAAGAGAGCTCAGAAAATATCCAAAGAGTGGTGGGCATATCACCGTGCCCCGTCGCTCTTAAGCTGGAAAACAAGTACAAAAGTTGCAAAGCACGTATAGCCGAGATAGAGGGAAAGCTGGAGAAAGTTGAAGAGGAGAATGGCATTCTGAGAGAAAAGCTTGATGGAATGGAGCTTCTAGCTGGACATCAACAATCCGAGCTGATAAGACTGATTGGGGAATTGGAGACCCAAAAATGGGAGAGATTTGAAGCTGAAAGCAAACTAAAGAAAATGGTGGATCATGTCAAAGAAGTTAATAAAGCGATGACAGAACTAATCACGGAATTGCAAAGTGAGGATTGCGAAAATGGATTAGTCCTACAAATCAACAAGGAAGATGATGATATGGCGGAGAAAGTTTGTGAAAGAGAAAGCACAAACCGTGCATTTGAGCAACTGACCTTTTACGTCAAAACCCGATTGGAAAAATGTAAAGTAATGCAAATGAACACTAGGTCAGAAGTGGGAAGTTTGTATCAAAATTTGAAGAAAATGGAGGAACGGCTTTTGCAACAAAAACGGCTGGAGTCAATAGAATTGCCAAAAGTTGAAGTTATACCATCAGAGAAAGTTACTCTTTTACATACTCTACTCTCCGAAAATACTTCAGAGCCTCCAGTCATAAAACCAGTGCCAATCAAATCTATACTCATGCGAAGATCTGCAGATGGGAACTTTGAGATTGCAAGAAATGAAAATATTGAGCAACCTGAGGAGCATCAAGATCAACAGTCTGCAAACACGAGAAAGCGAAAGTCTGCCGAAGAACATCAACCTCACACGGCAAGCAGGACTGAGAATACAGACCAGAGTAATGGAATATTACCTAAAAATTGTGAACAGCAATTCCCACCAGGAACAGACCCTTTAGAACCAGAGCAGCAATCTGAGGATGTAGCATACGACGAGAAAGAGCATTATGAAACTCAAATGGATAGAAACATTGGTGATATCACATTTAACTGTAGCTGTGGGAAGAGCTTTTCACATAGGAAATTACTGGATCGACATTTATTTGCGAAAGGAAACGGTAAAATATTTCAATGTTCACTATGCTCCCAAATTTTTGTATTTGAAGATGTGCTCCACGAGCATATGAGAAAGTCACATAAGGTATATAACGATAACGGGAGTTATCGGTGTAGAGAATGTGGGCTTGAGTTTTCGGAACATCGGCAGCTAAGGTTGCATTACAAAAATGGGCATCACCGCCATCATAAGTAAAGCGAATTGCTAGAATGAAAAGTTGATGAGAAGCCATAAAGCTGCTTACAGAAGCTGCTAATGAATCTTACTTTGTAAAAATTTGTAAATAATTAACCAAAAGGAAACTTTTTATATGGAGTGCCATCATGTAATAATTGATTTGAAATTTTCTATTAGCATAAGTATATTTAGATGTAAGCTATGCATATAAGTTGTATAAAAAAATATTATAGATTTTTACAATGTCTAAGTTTTATGATAATAATAAACCATATAGACAGAGCAAAAGATGTTTCATGTGTTAAGCATAATTTGAAATCATCCAATAAGATGTAAGTAAACAAATTCATCCACGAGATTTTTTCTTTATACAATTGTATATTATTCTCTTATGAAATGGTTGTAGATGCGTTCATGGAAGGGGAAATGATGTTTTGTAATTTGTATTATAAGCTTGTTGATATTTGTTTATGTCACATACGAAGGTGTGAAAAACACCTGAAAATTTCCTCGTTACATTTTCTAATATTTGTATGTCTCAACTTTTAAATGAATAAATGCTTACGTTCAATACGAATCTGATTCTGTCAACCGTCACAATAATGCTGGAAAAGCACATTACATAATCCAGACTTAATATACATCTTACTGATGTAACAAATAAATTCTTCATTGACGAACATAGAAACACTTATGTAACTTTTCAACCTTTGTTTGGTGAGGTGAAAGCACTCTTTGAAGTAATTCACTAATTTAATTTATTGAAGACTTATAAAAGTTGTCAAATCTTTCGGTAGCGAATTCCATCCAGCATAAAACCTACTTGTATGTTCATTTCTTTCAAATTGTGAACGGAGTATCACAACATTCATTCTGTATCAAGCAATAATATATACATAATGTACATTAATATATGAGTATGTATTCTATACAGTTGAAAGCATTAGCATCACTAGGTTACAATATTGCTGGACAAGAGCAGAGATTATTTCCTACAGCATTGGATGTAATTTCAAGCTTATAACTTTTACTAGTTTTTATACTTTTAAACCGCATGCTGCTTTTTCCTGAATCCCTTCTCAGAATGTTTACTGTAAGTGTCTGTGTGATTACATCGTTTTTTTAAATGGGGTAATAAGATGTAAGCTATCGTGAAAAGCATGCCAGTAAATGAAAGGTTATGTCAATAATGTGTTGCAGCAAAGAGAATCGGAAAGCTTCGTTTCAATTACGAATGTTTTTATCCTTCAAATAAATGATTACCCAATTGCTGTTAGCTTGAACAAAACTTTGATTGAATTCTCGTTATGAAGTTTGAAAAATTGTTTTAAAACCTAATTTGATGATTTAACTTTTCCAATAATTTACATTCCAAGCTAAATTTTTCATTAAATATAGAAACTCTAACTATCATAATGACCAATAATAAATTTTAGCAATAAATGTATACATACAATTGAAAATTTATTTTTTTTAAACAAATTAGGTATAGTATATTTTATAGTTTGTTAACTTGAAACTATTTCTTCTTTTTGAAATATAATCTACCACATTATTTGCTAGAGCATATTAGATAATAATGTCTTATACACGAGCAATTTTTCTACCACAATAATTCCTTGTCGAAGTGTCCGAATCTGAATGATTCACCATGTTATCCTTATAATCAAATAAATCCCCATTTATAATTATTATTCCTCAATCTAAACCTTCAATTTTCAGCAATCCCCCAGGGAAATCATTAGAGCAGTTATGATAACTTTGCGATTATAAAATATTCTCTAATTACGTTTACTTTTTCCTACACAGACTTTAGACTGAATTATTACAGTCTGCTTTCTCTTGCTGCTTCCTGTGTTAGCGATCGCTAGCGTAAATGCTAAAATGTCGATAATGTACATATTTGAATTGCATACTACGGGTTTTCATCTAAAAAATTTTAATTCAATTTAATTTACATTTGTAACACATGAATACTTACTAGAATTAAGCTGGAAATGTTTACATGTATAAATTGCGTTAAAAAAACAATGTATTTTTTCTCAGCACATGATTTGAAATGAAATCTTTGTTTTCGTTTCGGAATTGAATCATGAAGCATTAACAGTTCATTTAACGCAATGAAACGTTGTGGCTTACTGTCACAGAACAAATTAATCTTTGGTTTCCTCTCTACACTCGAACATATCCGAGCCGAGAGTATACGATATCCAAAAGAAAGGAGAAAGTTTGTCATGTGAATATCTGACAGTGATGCAGGATCATTGGGCATCTGCCAAACACCCGCTGCTATAAACGAAAACGCTATGAAAGAGATGGATGTGATATTATTCAAGTCTTTGACAACGAGAAAGTATCAAAGGACTCGGTTGCCGTTGTTAAGCAACCAAGGTGAAGCCACGTCATTCTTAGCTTAAATTGAGTGCAATCAGACAAGACATTTTAAAAAGTGTAAAGAATGAATCAGTGAGAAATTGAATTTGCCAAAGAAAAGAGGTAAAATATTTGCATGTCTGATTTTCACAAAGTTCAAAGCATGAAAAACGCTAAAATAATATGATCGAAATTAGCGTATTCTCTTGACCAATTATTAATTGTCTTTGGTATTTATGTACTCTTAATTTAAGTTGTTTCTGTCTAACAATTAGATCAGGAACTGGGATTTTAGTGTAGTGTTGTCTCCTTTGGAATTAAGCGACTTAGTGAACCACTAACACCAACGTTCTCGAGAGCTACAAGTGGTAGGAAATTCGGAAATTCGCCAGTTCATTCCACATTCCATAAAAACGTAAAAGTCTAGTGCTATCAGCTATCAGACACGTCTTTTCCAGACTCACTGTTTGTGGCTGCCAGAACACGATGAAATCAGTCGTCCCACATATCCATGTAGTTTCCATGGATACTGGAGACGACTCAGCGCTAAAGGAGTAGGAGCCACCTTCGTATAAACCGATAACTGGGAATGAGCTCCAAGACTTGTTAAAAAACGAGGAGAGATCTTCTCTAATTTTGGACTGTCGAGAAACAACAAGTTTTCAAACGGAGCACATCAAAAACTCTTACAACATAGCAGACCTTCAAGCTTTTGAAAATGAAAGGTATCGACTTTGAATTCTTTATTTGCATACGCAAAGCTTGTCCTGTTAAGAAATGCCTAAAAGTAAAATGCTTAATAATTTTGTTAGCTTTATAAACTCTGCCATTTTAAGCTTTAATTGAAGGAAATTTTTAAATTTAAGTATACAAGGTTACTTACGTACCATACCACAATACAGTAAGCACATGCAAAAGTAATATAGAACTTAGCTAAATTAAATTACCAAATACATGCCAGGGTATTTAAAGAGCTTCGTTGAGTTTTCAGTTTGTAGACACCAGGGGAGTATTTTAGGATTTTCATGAGCATTAAATTTCGTACCTGCAGATTTTCCTCTTTTTTTCGTCATGCATAAATAATCATGCAAACATATAAAACTCATAAATATTCATTCATTTCAAGAAAAAAAGAAAGTACAGGTATAAAAAATTAAATATTCCTTTGATATTATTTTATACACGACTGTACTGTTCTGTGTGCAGTTAGGCGATTAAAATACTCGCTTGTATGTGGAAATTGGATTGACAAAAGTTTTGGAATGAAGTGAATTGTAGTTTGCAAAACAGTAGAACATTTTTGCTGCATTATTTATACTGCACATTTATATAAAGGTATTCATTTTGTAGATGTACTTACGTCATTATGAACCTTTGTACTTCATTCAGGATATCTGTATTAGCTTAATGGTCATGCCTTACAAGTGCAAAGTTCTGTCAGCAAAAGAAGTTCTTTTGCTTCTCCATTATTTGCTTTAAAGGGCACAAGGCACAATGCTACACGAAACAAATAATTGCATTGATGTCAGTCCTTTCGAATTCATACGCCTTTATCATGGTCATCGCAACATGCAAATTCGCGGAATTCTTCAGAAGTCAGCAGAACGATTTTGAAAAACCACAGACGCTACAAAGGCTTTTTACTCAATTCCAGACTTGAGTGTATTTTTTTGAATCATGGGAAACTCCAGATATGCAACATTTTAAGTCTAATAAAGGCTTCATATTTGACATGAATGCAAACCCTTTGGTAGATTCGAAATCTCTGATACCAGTTCTACAAGTAATAAAGGAGACATTAAAATATACTGATAATTTTCATCCAAATAATTGGCAATTAAAACTAGAAAGTTGTGAAAAATGAGTTTATTTGATTTTGCGCTTCTCAAATTTACTAGCTGCAGTTATATAACACTGTCGCTACTACAATTTAAATGTTTTAAAATTCACTGACTATACTGACAGCCTTAAAAAACCTTAGGTTTACCAGAAAAGCTGCTGTCATGCAATTCTACTTCGAAAAACTACCTACTTATATCATCACCACCACCAATCTTCCCGGCCATTATGACGACATCATTCTTTACAATGACCGCTCTACCCAAATGTGTCAATCACTTGGCATCATGCTCGGAGCGATTTCTAAATGGAATACAAATATTGAAACAAGTTTGGAGTTTGGATTTTGAATGTTGGCTATCAAGCAGTTACTTTTGGTAATTGCTTGAAAGCAACCATTCATGATACAAATTTTCATGTTCTCGACTCCACCGATCAGAAGATGCCAGTCACAGTTCCTCAAACGTTTCCGGTTCCACCTATCATAAACAAATTCCAAGATGGGCCTCCTGCAAAGCAATGAAAATGAAGGAATGTTTTGAACCCTACATGACAAATTTGAAAGCAACACTAGATTATAGAAAAATTACTAATTTTTGAGGAAATCGATTTGCTGCAAATGAAGGACGATTCGGACAACACCTAAAACGTGGATAGGTATCTTGGTTGATAATGATTTGAAATGTCAAACGTGGAAAGAGTTGTTTTCTAGAATCATATATTATTATATTAATGCGCAAATAGACATCCCGTTTGTTAAGGTTGGGTTAAAGTGTCGTCTACGGTGTTGAAGAAGTTTTGGCATGAAAAATATTTAGGAATACAAAACCGGTATTGGAGTATTTTTGCTGCATTACTAATACTGGTTGTAAACATTAAAAAAAGGCATTCGTTAGTTCATGCCTTAAAGTGCAAAATTCTGTCAGTAAATTACTCTCCTTTGCTTTTCCCTCATTTTGCTTTATATAACCTTAGGTTTGCCACAAAAGGTGATATCATGCAATTCTACTTTGAGAAACTACCTACTCATATCATCACCATCAATCTCCCTGGTCACTATGACGACATCATTCTCTATGATGACCACCCAACTGGCCAACAAATGTGTCAATCACTTAGCATCATGCTGCGAGCGATTTCTAAATGGAATGCAAACACTAAAACACAAGTTTGGGTTTTGAAAGGTGGTTATCAGTCAATCGCCAAAAGTTTCCCTCATCTCCTCGACTCCACTGATCAAAATGTGTCACTCATAGTCCCTCAGACATTTCCACCCATCATAAACAAATTCCGTGATAAGCCGTGCTCCTCCAAAGCAATGAAATTGATGGAAAGTTTTGAGCCCTACATGAAAACCTTGGATGAGTCCATCAATAAATCTGTAGTGAAACTAGACTACAAGAAAAAATTACAAATTTTGGAGAGGATCGATTTACTGTTAAAGAAGGATGATTTCGAAAACCTGAAGAAGGTGATGCGCAACTTGGTTGATGATAAATTCAAATGTCAAACATGCAAAGAGGTATTTTCTGGAATTATATATCAATGCGCAAAGGGACACCTCATTTGTCCAAATTGTTCTGAAATAAATCTCGTCTGCGATGTTGGAGAATGTGGGCTGCCATTCAAATTTGAAGAAATGTTTGATGAGGGAATATATGGAGATGAGATTAAAATAAGGACGACCACTTTGGAGTGGCTAATGGACACCAATTTGGCAATAGATTGTCCCAATGATAATGGCTGCGGCAAAACTTTGATGCTAAATAAGGTCGAGGGTCATGCAGTCGAATGTGTGAAAACAAGAGGTCCTGCGGGGAAGAGAGTACTGAATGAAATTGAATTGACAAAGACGGTCATTCAAGTGGTCACCAAGGAGCTAAGATCTATGAACAGACGTTTGGTGGGTGACATGACATTTCCAAATTTTTAACAGTTTTTGCTAAATAATTATTTGTTGGATCTTTGAATGAATTTTCTGTACATTAATTTTGATAACAGCTAGAATTGGAATCGCGTTGGCTTACTGCTGTGGAGATGGATGATATTCCAGAGGTATCGCGTGAATTCGAGAAGCAGCTTTATGTAAAGAGCGCTATCCTCCATGAGCTACAGATCTCCCTGATGTTGGAAGCACTTGAGATGGGCGTTGGAGATGTTGGAAAATAAAGTTGTCACTTTCCAAAGCTAATAAGAAAACTTACAAAATATCATCAGTATTAAAAATTAAAGCGAAACGCGACTTTGTAATCAACTGGTTCCATAGGATACAATAAAATGCATTGTGCATTGCGGGGAAAACATTTTGAGCTACAAAATATTAATTCAGAGTTTTCGCTACATTAATCTAAAGATATGTTAAAACGTACATACAGTCTTTTCAGATATAATATTGCATTTTAAGAAATTTTTGAATAATATTGGTTAATACAATCGCCATGGTATATTGTGGAAAACATTTTTGAACCAATACTTGCAGAATACTCATATCTTACAATTATTTGAATCATGGTGAGTCAAAATTGTATATTATTATTGTATAAAATTTATTAGTATATAACCCTTTAAATGCTTAATTTTCGTTTTGTGTATAAATACAACAGTAATTAAAGCTACTTGTCTGTATCACTTATTTCATGATGCATAGGTATGTATGAAAAGATCTTAAAATATTATGGTGAACCAATCATTGGTTTAGAATTAAGAACGAAGCATGTCATCAAATTTAGTAATAATCATCATTAACAAAAGGTTTTAGCTTGTTTATATTTCAATCATAAATTTTAGTCAGTATATTTATTCCGCTTAATATACATATGATTATCACAAGTTCTACGTTAAGGATATTTGAATGTACTATTCATGTAGCAATGCAAATTACAAATTACTTACTAGATGAATGCTTTCAAAATAAATGTTTGACACCACTTTATGTATAGCTTAAAATTGAATAAATCACAGTTCTTTTATTTCAAAATTATACTCATCGATTAGCTCCATCAGTTCTTTTTCTTGCTCCTCCAACTCCTGCCAGCTTGCATCATTTTGTAGCCCCACATCTTCAGCTCTTTGGACTGTATCCGTGATAAGCTTCTGAAATAAATTTGTTAGCTTGACTCTTCCCTCTTGCATCTGCGTCTTTATGGATTCACATTGCGTCACCAATTTATTTCGCCTAATTTTTAACTCTTCCTCATTCTCGCCCATCTCATTTTCATCAGCACTTTTCTCATTCTGTTCATCATTCTCCTTCAAAACATTTTCTTCCTCCTTCACACAAAGATAGTCCGTAATCCTACTTCTGATTTCTCTCGGATTTGCAGACAGTGTTGTTGCCATTTCCACTCCAAACTGATCCCTTGCATTTTTCAATAGTACCCAATCACAATTCCCATTCTTGCTGATGTACTTTTCGAGTATATCCCCCCACTCTTGAGTTTCCTCCAGCAAAAAGCAGTACTTTTTTCCTGGACCTCGCCTCACTGGAGAAATCTGAGCCAAAGCTGTGGTAAAAGTTTGTTCCAAAAGCTGAGCAGAATCAAGAGGCAAAACCTGTGATGTTGTTGGCACCGCGGTGCGTTGAATCCAACCAGCAAACTTTTGCCAGTAATTTCCCTCTTGTTTTGTAACTTTCTCATTTGGATTACCCCAGGAGTTAAATGCTTTCCCCACCATTTCCACTGCATTCCCATCCCCCAGCTTTCTCCCGAATATTTCAATCTGTATTCCAGTCGGTGTGATTCCCACGGAAATCACCAAATCTGAAATGTCGCTGTTCTCCCGTTTTGCTCGCTCCACAGTCAAAATTTGAAGGGCAATCATTGAGCTCTCTTTGGCCACATAAGTTTCCAAAAATGCAGCTTCCTCACTGCATTTGTGAAGTCTCATAATATGCTCGAGATTGTACCAAGATGGAACAATGATTAATGCTCTTTGGAACACTTTTCTGAATACAAGCTCTGCAGATCCTTTAAGTGATCTCAGCAACCCTTTCACCATCATATCTGCATGGGCTTCCCTTTGAATAGTATTTCTTATGTAGTCGTCAACCCTTCCATGGAATGGAAACTCACCTCTGGTGTCACTCCTTATAAACTTTTCTGCTTCGTAGCCATACAGAACCTGATAATTGATAGGATTTAAAGCTATTACAGCAGGTTGTGTTTTTAACTGACCGTTCCAATAAACGTAAGTGAAAGGTCCCTTGGAAGTCATCGCGTCCATGCGGATCCAGCTTTGGTTCAGATGAATACAAAGTGTTCTGGAGGGACTGGAGAGTTGGGCTGGAAGTAGCTTTGTAATTTGTTGTTGTTCATTTAAACTTGATATTATGTGACTTAAAGGGTCCTCAAGTATTTTAATGGCTTGCTGTTGAGCGTTTTCAGTGTCAATCTGGTTTACCGCAAATTGTACTGCGTCGTTGTGGCATTTGTGGATCTCATCTTGTCCAAAGTTTTGGGGATTCTCGTAAATGTCTTGCATGGATTTCTGATAGATGCGTATGGCTTGCAGGACTGGATTAGAGTTGAAATCGTTTAAGGATTTTAAGAAGTTGCTGTATGCTCGGGTCATGCAGTTTTCCAAGTCTTTACGGGCTTCAGTTTGAACATGATTCAATTTTCCGTTGTGATTTGTGCAACGGCCAAATAATGCAAGAATTTCCGTTGAAAGTTCTGCTTTGAAGGATTCTAACTGATTTCGTGACGCCAAAGACTCATGATAACTTTTGAAGGTGTCCGTGAACAAATTGAAAGTATTTTTAAGAACATTTTTCATGATTTTGATTTCATAATCAATTATTTGCAGGTTCTCTTGGATGATAAGTTCTTTCGCCTTGATACAGACTCGTTCCAATATTCGCTCAAGAAACTGACCGTTTTGGAGACGTTTTTCCTTTAAGGAATCGGATACTCGAGAGTAGGCTTTTTTGCTAAAGCTTTTAAGTTGCTTTTCATCTTGCACACCGTAAAAGCAGACATAATTATCAAACATGTTTTGTAGGTCGGATATGTAAAATCCTATTATCTCACATGTTTCGTCTAGCTCATTAAAAATGTCAATGCATTCGAATGATTTTAAATATTTGACAAGGGAGTCTAAGGTAAATAGTGAGATTTGACTGTCCAGCCATTTGTTTAGTGAAGCAAGAAGGGTGTATTGAAATGTTTTGGAAGATAAGTCGATATTTGTTTGGGGTGAGGTTACTGACATGGCTATATTTTGATCTATCTGTGAATAAAATATAAAAAAGTTAGGCTTTTCATATTTCATTGAAAAAGTTTTGTAGCTTATTGCAAAATGTGTTTTAAAGTTTTTCATATTGATTACCTCGTGTTGCTGTATGATATTTTCATTTACACCAACACTTCCATCTGAAATGATGATTTGGTTTTGAAAAATTGATTTTATAGATGTATTTCCGTCCCTTGCTTTAGAACGTGAATAGTGACATGTCACATTTGATAGCGGTTGGTCCACATTTTCATCTATTTTCTCATCCGATGAAACATGATTCATAGTAGTAGCTCTATCATTCAATAGTTGAATAGTTTTTTCCACAAATGAGAGCATGCTTGTTAAGCGTACAAATTGGCCTGAAGAAGTTTTTGATGGGATAACGTTTGCTTCTAAGGTTCATAGAATGAAGCAGATTTAATATGAGATTGGCAATGAGAACTATTTTTTTTCAAGTTATAATGGAATTTTAATATTTACCTAAGCTGTCTGCCAACTTTCTGTAAGCTTGATCTTCCAGCTCACTACATTGAATGAGGTTCACTGGGTTGCTATGACTTCCGTCATGTAATAAGACCTTTTCCAGCCATGTCTATTAAAAAGTGCATTGAGTTTGGTCGCGACTTTTATAACTTTATTCTACATTTTAATATACACAATAAGCACAGTAAACGAGATAAGATACCTTTTCAGCAGAATCCAATATAATTGCTTGCGAGCAGAGATTTGCGGCTAGCTCATCAAGTTTTATGTTTTCTCCTTCAACGAACAAGATTAATACCAAATTATCTTCTGTGGATTTAGGAGAACGAGTACATGTCCTGTATAATTTTGACCAGAGATATACGCCTTCAGAACGAGCCATTCGATCAGGAATAAATATCGTTTGTCTATTAGTGTATTTGTTGGCGTTCCTATTCTCGTAAGGATTTGCTTTGGCTTCATAATAATTTATTAGCGAGTTTGTTAATAATCTTCGTTTATTTTTGTCATCACCAAATACAACGCATATGCCTGCAGGCAAGTCATCCTCTGCTGTACAATGTTCTTTCTGAGCTGCGGAAATTATCGTTTCTATCTCTTTTCTATGAATCACTAGCAAGTTGGATCTCTCACTCTGGAACACAATGTTTTCAAATTTATATGCCATTTTGAAGAAAACTACAAATTGCACTTAGGTCGAGAACTATTCGTGCTTAATTTTTAACTGTAAATAAACACCTAACTGACATAATAAATGGAACATGAAAGAACTTAACAAATCATATCAGGGAAATGCATGCATAAATGACGTGTTCCACGATACATTTGCTTACTTTATCATTTCTTGTTTGTTTTAAACTCAAACGCGCACAAAGGAGCACTTCCATATGAAAATGAAAGTGTATACCATACAGGATGTTTTTAATCAAACAAATAAATAAAATTGAAACCAGGTTCATATATTATCATCTCATAATCAGCAGCACATAATCTGGTAAAAAGCTTTTACTCATGTTACCCCAGCAAAAATCATACATTACATATTACGCAATAATTATTGTAAATGTCCAATATATCAAGCGTACTTGAAATACCTTTATACACTATTTATAAGAATATCATATATTATAGGACTTCATGATCAGTTTATAAACTATTTCATATAAAAGTTGAAATCAAGTCAACACTCAAACACGTAACGGAACGATCAAAGTAGTTAAAGCAACATCTACAGTCACCGTGATAACACACAAAAAATAGGTATCACAGAAAGATGGCAGCCACCAGAAAGACGAGGCTGGAAGTCCCATCACCGTAAGATTTCTAATAGTGCCCCATGACCAATAAATCACAAAACAAAAACTCCCCATAAATTACTGCTAAAATTGATGAGAGTTTCATGGTGACCGTAATCTATGGATACTATTTGTGTCAATTAATTGAATCAGAAAACGGCAGCATACTGGAATCATTCTAGCTTGCACAAAAAACTGCTTGACCTGCCTTAATCTTAAGTAGCGCATTTGGTTTCCTACTCTAAGCCAAACTTAATTGGGTTGTATCTTAAAATAGTGCAGCAATTTACGGGGAGATTTTGTTTTGTTATTTACTGGTCATGGAGTGCTATTAGAAATCTTACGGAGACGGGACTTCCAGCCTCGTCTCTCGGTTGAAGACCATTTTTATAGATAACCTATTTTTATGCGTGTTTTATCATCATGGTGAGTCAAGTTTGCTTTATAAACGTTG
>JAQIXX010005573.1:0-13747 GCA_034700605.1 Willowsia nigromaculata | reverse complement strand
CAAGTTCTTGTAAACAAAAGCGTACATGAAAACGGCTCCAAAAAGAAATATCCAAACGTCTGGGTTCACGCAAGTTATTTGGTTGTAATCAAAATATGAAATGTCATCAGCATTAACACATGCCAAAAGTCGCTGTGAAATATCCTGCTTACTCATAAGTATATATCCGCGTGTCTCAGCTATGCGGAGGGGTATTCTCTGAAACAGGCTTTCAGTTGCAACCACATTTGTAAACCATGCTGTAGTTTTCCATTCATCTGAAGGAACGTCCAAAATATTCGGGGATATTGTAGCGTTAAAAACTTGTTGCAAAGGTGACAAGAAAATCAATTCCACGTAGTCACATTTTTTTAAAAGTGCAATTATATTTTCCAAGGATTCCTGAGTGCCAACGAGTGTTCTAAAACAGATATCTGTGCCTCCAATTACCGGAGAGCCAGGCACTGAGAAAGGCCCTTGAATACGGACATGCTTCCCAAACCCGTTGCTGTTAAGAGAAGTGCTATATTTTATTAAATTTTTGTAATTTGTAGCTCTATTAATAGACTTAAACTTGCTTCCTGTGCAAAAGTAGCAATAAACTGCTATCACACTACTAGTCGCATCAAAAAATACGATGTTAGCATGAAACGTGTACACTTCACCGAAATACATTAGATTTGAAAATCCATACAGAATATATTTGGCTGATGTTGGGTTTAGCTTTACAAAAAATGAAACGCTGTCAGAAGTCCCGTAGCCGGATTTTTTAATGGCTTTTATTGTATCAGCAAATGTGTTTGTGAGAAGGAGAAATGTAATGCAGTAGGAACTTTGTTTTTTATCAGAAAACCTTAAGTAGCCATTGTTCAGTTGCAATTTTTCGTTTTCCAGTGTATCAGAAATGCTGAATTGCAATCTTTTTACATCATGAATAGTATATGTGTTTGCTTGTCTGAAATCAGATTGTGGGAAGGAAATTTGTGTGTTGGGTGAGAGGACAATATTTATGACACAAGAGTTGTCTAAGGATACTGGCAGAAGTTGACACGAGCAGTGAGGAACTTGTACAATTTCCAGCCAAATCAGTAAAACTATTTTGAAAATGTTGATATTCATTTTTCCAAAGCTTAAAGAATTCAGAATTTTTTAAAATTCAATTTAAAGATGTATAGGCAGATTTGTCCTGATTAAATATGCTGCTCGCCCACTCTGTGGAAAAATACTGTTTAAATGTGGGAAGTGCTTTCGCTTTGGGTACTTTCACATGAAATACTTTCAATTAATAATTATATTTAAGTAAAGATAGTCGGTCTATTTAGTTGGCATAATGGAGAGCTTCTCATTTGGATAATGAGACTACCTCAAACAGCAATTTGGTAATGCTAGAAATGTTATGTTCGTAATAGTTTTCGAAGTATTCACATAAGTATGCCATATACATAATTTTAGGATAAACCCACGCCAAACTGAGCCTTTCATAAGATTAACGTTGTCAGAAATCCGTTGTTTTTTTAACACGGAAAGAAAAATTCGTGTTACCCCAACTACTCCAATTCAGTGGACTTCCCTTGTTATATTTATACTATCTTCCTTGTGATGAGCAAGCTAAATGTGAGGATTGTGTATTGTAGTACAGGCCACTGAAAATTACCCACTTGTACACCAGGCATTTCTACAGCAAAATAAACTTCTACTTACCAAGTGCGTAAGACTCGACGTGTTCAACATTTTCCATTTTTGGTCACTTCTCGAGTTAAAATTAGTATTTATTTTAGTGTAGTTTCCACTTTCAGCACTTCTACTTATTATGATTACAAAACTACTTATATTTACATTCTTACGTTAAATGACAATCGAAATCCAAATATTTTGCGTTCCCTATAAGTTATGAGATGCACCTTGCATTTGCCTGGTTTCTGGGGATACCACGGACACCTTGATCTTAAATCTTTCTCCCGATCCAATCTCTTGACTTAAGTGACTTAAATTATATTATATTATCCGTTTTGTCAAGTATATCTCATATTTTGTCAAAGTATAATTGACAATACTCACTCATTCGAGATGTGAAAGCGTATGTAAGCTTCGTTAAATTAATTCAATTCCAATGTTGTGAAGTGATAGTCAGTAGAATGTGGTAGATAGGCCCTTTTTACAACTTTGTCAGATACATCCACGCTCAAGCCTGCAAAAACATTTCACGCAACGTGACAATCCTCCTGTTCTCCTCGTGGCTGCTTGCAATTTGTATAACCAACAATTAAAGCACGGGCACATATCTTTTCCATTTTTATCAAACTACAACATTAGCATGTAGAGAACGTGATTGACGACAATGTTGCTCTATACAATATGGCATATACAACTTATGCACACTTATATGGGAGTAATTTAGTGATGCTTGGGTAGTAGAAATGTCTATACCTGCCAGCTAATTAAAATCCCACATCCGACATCGCCCACTTTTCAAAGCTAGCGTATATGAGAGCAATGTAAAAGGTATGTACCCAAAATTTAAAATTCATTTAATCCATTTAAAAGGACAAGCTTTACGGCTTTATTTAAATGACTTGAAGCATAAGTAGATGGATTGCCCAACAAAGTCTTAAATGACAAATGTGTCCAATTCTGACGTCAGAGCTTTTATTTTCAGCTTGCAAAAATCCCTATATCTTATTATAAGCAACGAAAGGAGGATTGCAAATTCACAGTAATTAGAAAGCTTGCAACCTGTTTTGGGTTTTAGTTTGCTTAAACTTTAAAAACCATTCGAGTAAAATAAATTCAGAAATCACAACTTCAACAAGTTTGTGAAATGGAGGCAGTCAGTTGTTAAAACACGCTTTGTACAAAACGTAACATAACCAATTCATACTTTAACAAAGAATACGATGAAGATGATGTTCGTCAGCATGAAGTGCATTCTTTTCACTTTTTATCATTTGTCCCAAATTATGAGAAACAAAATAGTACTGAGCCTAAAATTCGTTGCGTAGGCTCATTTCTCGAGACGCCACGAAGTACATTTCCATTTTACTGCCATCCAATACTGTGAAATTCGCTACATCAGCACTTCACTTCGATACATGATACACAATAGAGGAATCAAACCTTATTTACTTCCTAAGCACAACATAAAATTTCTTCACCCATTTTCCATCTTAATGGTTTTCCACGAGACATTAGGTTTAGATGAGTGGTGGTTTTTGGCATAATAAGCTTGCTCACTTCTGCACTAATTGTGCTTGTTACCACTAAAAAAGAAAATGTGATACCAAGATACGCTAGTAAACATAAAGAGGAATTTAGAAATTTCCCTGCAATGACAGCTATGCTGTATACAGTTGCATCAGAACTAAAAACATTTCAAGCTTGGTACAAGGTAGTATGCAATGGCTACTGCAACCCTGCAAGTAGATGCCAACGTGCATCAAAATGTGTTTATTAAAAATATCCAACAATGACAAAAGTATGAAACAATAAATTTCAAAGTTGGAAATTAGAGATAGTTTTACGAATTAAAAAATATATTATTCGAGGGGTTTATAAAGAAAAAAAATTGTTGGCTAAATCCCAAGAACATGAAATTTGATTAAAACAATAGGAAAATATTAAAATATATCAAGATCTGTAACATTTAGGATTACAAATATTCAATTAGACACACAGTAAAACTAAATGTTAGCAATCAAGGGTTTTGAAAGATAAATGACATAAGGACAAATGTAGAGATTGTTTTAGGTTGGCTTGAATTGCAGGAAAGTAAAAATTTTATGTATAATCTCTGATTATCTCTGTTAATCTAATTTGTATGTGTAAAAACAAGTGTGCACTATGCAAACTGATATGATAGAGGTTCATGACTCATTAAAAGTATTTTATGCACCAATGCTATGTCAATAATTATGCTTTTAAGAAAAATATGACAAGATATTTTTGCCCTTTGATCAATACCATAATCTGAATAAACAGTAAAATCTTTGCTAATTGCGTATTGACATTTTGCAACTTAACTAAGTTTGCCGCTGAAAAATGATTTCAAAACAAAGACCAGATTTCAAGTGAAGAGAACAAAACCCGTGGTAACAGTTAGAATGTTATGTTATACAGGAAGGAAGCAGGATTGGACATGTACAATAATTATTTTATTTTCGTGTATACAAGGCACACATACCTCAAAGGGAACATAGTTACCACTATACGTTCAGGGAAGTAAGTATTTGTCAATGGGATTAAACTACAGCAGAAATTACAGTATTTACTCTACTCGATGAAACAGATTTTGCATTAGAACAGCTCGAAATATAATTGAACCTTTTTCTTTAACAGGTACGTGCCATACCCAACTTATTGTTGTCATGTTTAGTTTGCTTATGGCTCAAGATTTTGAATGTAATGTAACCTTAATATAACTTCGTGGCAAACATGATATTAGCATAATTTATGATAGATAAATAGATAGATAGCAAACACTTAGTAAATAAAATTAACGAATGTAAATAAGCAGAGAATGGTCATTGCTACCAACGCAATCCACAAATCTATTGATAAGTAAAAAAGGAAATATAGTACTTTTTTACATTTATGTTACATGCGTTTACATTATATGTTAAAAAGCTATGACTAAATTAAATGAGAAATTAACTTGTCCGATATCAAGTAATGGAAAATTAAGGTCTTTTATATTTTTTCACATTTGCCATTTCGCTAAAATATACAACCTAATATTTTGAAAAATTCCATAGATTGAACGAAATAAAAATTATTTCTGTTATTTGGTTTGATCTTTCTTTTCTGCTCAAATTTGATACTAAATTGATGCCTCGCAACACATATCTTTTAATAATCGAGGACATTGAACGTGTCTCTGTATTTAATTGGTTTTTCTTTCAATATTTAGTAAAAATTAAACTTCCAAGTTACATCACAGAATTGTAAGTCAGTCAAAAAATATTTCAGTCAGTCAGGTAGCTTTGTGTCCTTTTAAAATGTAACCATTCAGTAGAGTTGATTGTGTGCGTTTTGAAAATTTCCGTGGCCACACAAAAGATTTTTAAAGAATTCTGAGAACCCAAACTGAAGATATACTATTTGCTGTTAATCAATGCATAAGTATTGAACCACAGAGGAAACCATTCAATAGGATGGATTTGTAAAGCTACTAATCACACAGATTTATTATAATAATTATTGTTTATTGAGCTTCAAATTACGAAAGTATAATCCAGTACTATAAGCTCAAGTGATAAGGCACGCTACGTTTGCAAGCTTTCTAGGATTGTCAATGTGATTCTTAGTTTTGAGTCACCTCTGAAACGTTGATCATAAGTTTTGCAAAACCGAGTCAATCTCATTACAATTTACTTTAGTCTGAGATCACTCTGTTGCTACTTGTTTTCTCCGGAATTACTTGTGCCTCGTTTTGAAAGAACTACAAACTTCAGTCTTCGGGAAACAATATTTTTTATTTATTTATGTACGAAGCAGTAAGCTAAACCACCGAATAAGAAAAAACAGACGAGAGTTATCATGAAAGGGATAAGGGTTACCCGACTGACCGCAACATGCGGTCAGAGACATCAGATAAGTAGAATACAATGAGAATACTATTTACACTATACTATACTACTGTTAGAATTAAACACGCAATACAGTCATATCTTAGTGCTAGGCAGAGTGAAAAAGATTGGGTACAATTTGATAACTCCACATTAACATTAACAATTTGGGATAATGGTTATGAGATGAAAACAGCTACCAAAAACCGTGCCAAAAAATTCATTAGATAGATTGTTTGAGACGATATGGGTAAGTTCTTTAGATGCCAATTCTTTTTAAGTTTAAAAGTCCTATGTTTGAATACATTTTAGTTCATTTTTTAGGTTTACATCTACAATCAAATAAAAAAATATACGACAGATATTTTGTCAATCTGATTCCTAAGAAAAGAGACTTTCGTCATATTATACTGTGTTATTTTCTACCAAAGCGAACGAGAGTTTAATATCCGCTTAAGGTCTACCAGGGCTTAATAAATGGCCAAACAGGTTCGATTTGTAAGCTTAGTCTAATTCTTGTAATGTTATGTCATTCATTAAAATATTTCTTGCATTTGCAAGAAGAGTAAATATAAAAGTTTTCTTTCGTATTCTTAATTTTCTGGGTTTACAAGCTTCACGCAAAATTTTAAGGCCATTGTAAAACTTTTTAATTATAAATACAAATGAATTATCTACGGGGCAAGATAATACTTCTAATAATAGGCAAATGAAACTTAATACAAAAGAAATAAGACAAATTACAAATACGCCGAGAATATCCCGAACCGAAATCATGTCTCCAGGCACGATTCTATTTGGATTCGGGTCTTCCACGGAAATATTAAAATGATACCGAGCTGCTAGTTGTCTCCATTTCTCCCATTTCTCCATCAATCCGCTTTCACCAAGTCGAGAATAAGTTTTCAACATCCTGTGTTGGCCTACGGTATGTATTTCCACGAAATGTGCTTTCGTCGCAAACTTTTCTGGCAAAATAAAACATTCTGCCTGTTTCATCTTTAACTCGTTGATGATTAAATTTTTAAAATAAAGCAAGCGTGTTTGCTAGTGTGATGAGTAAATTGGCCGCGAATACTTTCCGGAGAGATACGTAGCTGTTTCTAAGTCCTTAATAGATTGAAAATCCTGAAAACTTTCATTTAGCTTACTTAATACTCCACGAGTTCTGAAATCCATGTAGAAAAATTCCCATGGTAATTGATGAGGTACGTTTTTCCACAAAATTTTATACTCCGCTGAAAGTATTTCTTTAAGTGATCTGAATGGTTGAAATTGTACAGGAACAGTGAGCACACTTTGGATACTATTCCCATAGAAACAACACATAAATATTCCAAAGAACTGAAGTAGTACACGTGATTTATTTTGGTTCATGTATGATTGAACTGAATTCATTAGGAAAATGCCAGTGTAGGCTATAATTTGCGAGAGGAGAGAATACTTCTTGGGCAAATCTAAATGACGTAACTGCCACGCGAATGCTAAAATTGAACATATTGTGCACACCCAAACGTTGCTGGGAAATGCAGATGACCTAATTGAAAAACTCACAGTTTTGATCTCATTTGTATGCACATGGGATTTACAATACAACAAGACTAGTGACCTGTAAAATGAAAACTGCATTCTGGTTTTTTCACGAAACCTTTTGATAATGTCATTAGAATAAGTGTCGGAGGGTATTGTGTTGATTATATACTGGATGCTATGTGAGAGCACCTTTTTCATCCGCCTGAATCCATATTGTCTAAACGAAACATTGTGATGTGAAGACAATAGAGCTGACGACATAATTATTGCTGTCGCACACCCAAAAGCTAGTGGATTTGAAAAGTAACTTTGGGCATGCTAAGTTGTCCCGTTTATGTAAACGGAAATAGTGAAGGTTATCTTCCAATATGAGGTCAAAGTTTTGCCCATTTGCATTTTGAAAAATTTCCTTGTGCAGAGCCCCAGTATTCCCAAGGTTTTTCATAACTTTCAAGTCAAACTTTCCTACAGTTTTAGATCTTTGAGAACAGAAATAATTGCAAACAATTTTGAAATGCGCTTTTATGGGAGTGCTGTTGGTTGAAGCCCGAACAAATAGATACAATGTGATTGCTGGTGTATTTATCGCGTTAATGGGGTGTGGAGAAGGAATTTTAGACTTGGAAGCGTAAGTTACTGTTGGGTAGGATGTAATTAGAAATAGAGTTGTTGGGTGCATAGCTAGCTTCAAAAATGGATTTATTTGTAAACCTTTTCGACTTGTAATCACAATCTGTAATGGCTGCATAAATTTGTATGGGAATTCTTCTTCAACTGTTGATGTAGAAATCGCCCCAAGCCACATGTATCGAATTGATACCACATGTATTTGCAAGTCAGCTATGAAATATGGTGGATTATAGAAATATACTTCATAGCTTTCACCAAAAGTCGATAGATTCTCCATAAAAGTTTCTACTGCAACTGCTAAGATTTTCTTATTTTCGGAACCTGATCTACATTTGCATCTCACATGGCAATAAAAATTAGTGCAAATACCAACCACTGATCCATTTTAATGCATGGAACAACTGAAATATATACCAATATTATTTGTTAATGCAGAATACTCAAGTATGTCACTCAAATTGGGATGCTGCTTAAAAACGGGGATCAACAGTATTTTAGTATTTCTTCCACAATTATTTCGGATTCATTTTTTCACTATATATTTCTTAGTTTTAATTAGTAATTGATGTTGATCTCCAAAACTCGGTTCTTAGTTTAATACTGCAGAGCTACATACGCTTACAATTTGCAAAGTGCCTATAGCTTTCCATAATCGACAGCTTATCACTGATTGGAGTGGTTGTGGGTTTAGAGTTTTAACTTCATTAAAAAAGGGTGCGTTGTTTTTTTATGAGCAGAACAATTTAGAGCACGTGTTTTCCAAAACGCTTATTCTAACCTGTCATAACGGTAAACTTTTCTAGCTATATTTTTAATAAGCATCACGCATCGTGATCACGCAGGTATTAAGATAAGAATTAACTCATATTTAAACCAAGAATCCTAAATTTTACAAAATAGTGCTCATTATAAACCAATCTATCAAAATGCTACGTGAACATAATTGAGCACAACGAACTGAAATCCTCACTGTAATCTTTGCGCTGATCAATAATCACAAGGTTTAGAGCCAAAATAACAAAAAAGAATTCATAATCACTCAACGTGGCAATCTTGATTTTTCTACGGGGTTTGCTCACGGCAGTCCAGGATTGTTGATTAACTGCTAGATTTTATTATAATAAACCTACATTTTTTTCTCACTCCTTGTACTGTTCAGTATAATTTGACAACTTTGATCGCCCTACGAATTTGTCAAATAAAATTGCTTAGTATTGTGTTTCAAATTGTGCAATGTTTTTATTTAAAGTTAAATGATTTGGCACGCAAACATTTCAAATCATGAAACTTTATTCTTTATTTATTAAAGTGAATGTGCTTACATTACATCAAACTTATGATTATATTGGTAATGTAATTTATTGAAATAGCTAGAGTAAAAATAAGCTTGATTTTATCTCTCTTCTTTCCACAGGTGGTTCAGGATAATTTGTTTGCTCATTGGAGGAATCCTCAAAATTTGGAATTGTTTATTTTAGTTCTTGTATTTTTATGTCATTTATAAACGTTTCCCTTCGATTATAATGAAAAGTAAAAACATAAGTTTTTTTTCCTTTGTTAAAATTCTCAGTGTACAAAACTTGCTTAAATTAAACTTAACTAATTCCCACGATTTAATGGCTGAATAGAAGTAATATTTCCATGTAGGAAAGGGTAAAATTTCTAATACAAGACAAATGGTAGCGAATGCAAATGATATGAGACATACCACCATAATTCCTAGAATGTCTGGAACCAAAATTTTGTCTCCAGGTACGATTTTATGTGGATTTGGATCTTCCACTGAAATACCCCAATAATATCGAGCTGCTAATTGCCTCCAATTTTCCCACTTGTCCATCAGTCCACTTTCACTAAGTCGAGAGTAAGTTTCCAGTATCCAATGTTGGCCCACCGTATGCACCTCTACAAAATATGTTGTTGTCGCCAAATTTTCTGGTAGTATGAAACACTCTGTGTGTTCCATTTGGAACTCCCTAATTATTAAATTTTTATAAAATAACATGCGTGTTTGCTGAATCAATGAGGAAATGGGCAACAAGTAGTCTTCCATAAGATACCCGGCAATTTCGAAGTTATTGTTTGTGTAAAGGTTATAAAAGCTTTCATTGATGGTATTCATTAATCCACGACGTTCAAATTCTTTTTGATAAATTTTCTGTGGAGATGGATATTTATCTGTCCATAAAATTTTGAATTCTGCGGACAAAACTTGTTTAAGCGATATAAAAGGCTGAAATTGTTTAGGAACTGTGAGAACGCTTTGTATACTGTTTCCATACAAACCGCACAAAAACATGCCTAACAACTGGATTAAGACTCGGGGTTTATTTTTATTCATATTACGTTGAACAGAATTTCCTAGAAAAATTCCAATACTGACAAGAATTTGTGAAAAGAGTAAAAACTTTTTGGGAAGGTCAAAATAACGTAAGAGCCATGCAAATGCTAAAATTACAGAAATTGTGCACATCCAAACGTATTTTGAAAATGCAGATGACCACGTTGAGAAATTCGGAGTTTTGACTTCATTGTTACGCTCATTGCATTTACAATACAATAGAACTTGTGAATCACAATTTGAAAATTTGATTCCTGTTATTTGCCGTAAACTTTCGATTAGATTGGTTGAATAGGAACGAGAAGGTGCAGTGTTGATTATGTACTCCCTGCTGTTCGAAATCTTTTTTTGCCGTTTGAAGTCATGTTGTCTAAAAGAAACGTTGTGGTGTAGAGACAACAATGTTACTTGTACACAACCAAAAATATAAGGATTTAAACAGAAGCTTTGGACAAGCCAAATTGTCACTTTTGTATAACCGGAAATAAATTGGATGTCCATTTATTATCAGGTCGATGTTTTGCCTATTTCCTTGTCGAAAAAGCTTCTTATGAAGGCCCAGAAAATTTCTAAGACTTTTCATAGCTTCCAAATTAAAGTTTCTCACAGTAGTGTATGTTTGTGGACAATACGAATTGCACACAATTTGGAAATGTGCTTTCAACTTACGATTAGTAGAAGCATAAGCATATAAATATAATATAATTGCTGGATAGTTTATCGATTTGATTTGGTATAGATTATGAATATTAGAACGGGAAGCGTAATTTCTCGTTGGATTGATTACAATTAGATATAAAGTTGTTGGATGCATAGATAGCTTCAAAAAATGATTTGCTCGCATTCCTTTTGGACTTGTAATCCCAATGTGGAATGGCTGAGCAAATTTATATGGAAAGTTGTCCTCACGTGTCAATTCAGGAATCTTGCTGAACCTTCCGTACCTAATCGATACACCGCATTGTTCTAAATCACTTATGGGCCACAGTGGATTTAAAAAATATACATCAAAAGTTTTCCCAGAAGTTGAAAGTGTCCACAGAAAGTTTTTTATTGCTATTGTTAATATGTTTGTGTTTTGGTAATATGCTGTACATTCACAAGCCACATGACCACAAAAAAATAGTACAAGAAACACCCATTGAACCATTTTGTTTGAATTGTACAATCACTAAAGAAAATAATATTCTTTCCCGTGTTAATTAGTAAGTCTGGTTGGCTTTAATGTTAAATATTATATTTGTCTGAAGATAGATAAAATAAGATGCTGTTAAAAGTATTTCCTTACTTGCTTGATGCTTGTAATCAACATTTCTAAACTCTAAGCTAAATTCTTCAGAAAATGTTCACGTTTCATTAATCCGTAATTTGTCTTGGAATTTGGTTCCTAGATTTATCTTGCAAGGCTAAATACTTGAAAATTTTGCAGAAAGCTTCTAACAGCTCCCAACTGAAACTTTACCATATATAATTGTATTGTTAAGTTTAATGTTTTTACAAAATTACATACAGAAGAAATTTGTTTAAACAGGTGTGGTATTCTTTTAATATCCAAGAATTATTTTATGTTTTCGCGGACATATAGCCACACGCAAGGGTTTTGGCAAACAACTTCAGTTAAACACCTTGAACGTTGTACATGACCATGAGAGTAATTCAAATAAGAATTACGAACAGTTTTAAGTAATTCAAATTTTTTTTGATGGGAAAACAAGATTTCTTTTCAAAGTTGAAGTTAACAAAAAGTTCAACCTAAACAGTCGAGTTTGACATGAAAGTCTTTCTATCTACACAATTTATCTAACAAAAACTCACATGCTTAATGTTTTATAGAACCTTAGGAATTCTATCCGGTATTAGAAGCAATTATTTAATAATAGATGTCTTCAATATAATTTAAAGTATGCCCAATCTTATCCATACTTTTTGTATACTGTGTTTAAGCATAGTTCGTTAATTGCTGGTTGGTTATTCTGATGAGCCCTTGCTTTCATTATTTGAAATATTCGATTGCTTAACATAATTAAAAATTTCAATCGATCCATACTTCAAGCACAATAATCTTTCTAATTATTACTTTTTGGATTATACTTACTCCTATGAAATTTGAGAATTTACAAAATAGAATTATGATTGCATGGTTGATAACCAAAATATTATTTAAAGGATTGTTACAGAAAAAATATTGCTTTATTTGTTTTATTCTTTTTTATTGTTACTTTTTAGTGTTTTAAGTCAAAACATCGTCCCAACCCGGTTCAAGTATATGTTATTACAATAGACATTAAGTTTGTTTGCGTTCACGCAATCATGTTTTTATTTTTTGTTCGAGCTAGCAGAATATCCATCCAGATATTCTACAAAAAATGAAATCACTGCTAATAAGCTAACTAATGTTTACATCGCAAGAATTGCTAAAATATCCCCGACGAAAATTCGGTAACCTGGATCAACCTTAGTGGGATTTGGATCTTCCACTGGAATTACCACAGTATATCTACGAAACTTTGACCAATCTTTCCATTTTCCCATAAGCCCGCTTTCAACAAATATTTCATTAGTTTGAAAAAATCAGTCTCTGTTACAGTATATCTACAAACCATCTCTACAAACTTTACAATGCCAATGCACAGCATAACATTTTGCGTCTTTCTTTAAAAATATCGACCAAAACCTTCTCAAATTGAAAGACAACAGTATTAACAGAAGAAGGTGCAACAATCAGCATATTTTTCTGCACTATGTGGGCAGCTATTTCCATAAATTGTAGTAAAACTAGAGTTTAAAGCTGGTAACACACCAGGCCTCTTAAAATCAATATAAAACTCTTTCCATGGTAGCATGCCAGTGTTATTGTTTCGAAGTATTTAAAACCATGATTTTCAATTAGGGGAATTGTTGAACATAAAACTCTTGATAAAGGCACCGTTAAAACACTCATGACACCATTTGAATAAAAGTTGCAAATAAACATTCCAAATATTTGTTCCAAAATGAGTATTTGAATTCCAGATGTATTATTTGAAACTGAATTGCTCAAGAATGCTCCGATGATATCAAGTAATTATGACTTTGTAATATTCGTAATAAAGTTTGAAGGGGCACTCTTCAAATCTTTCATTTTTATTGACACCTCGCATGTGAACAAGGTAAAAACCAGAAATAGCACTAACCAAATATCTAAATCAAACGGATTCGTCCATGTTATAAAATTTATGGATTCCAGACTATCTTTCCACGACATATTTTTCCCGTACACTTTTTCCCCGGTCATTCTTTCCATAGAACAGTTTTTTCATAGGACTATCCTTTGATAGGACAATTTTTCCATAGGACAGATTTTCCAGAGGACAACTTTTCCATAAGACAATGTTTCCATAGGACAAAATTTCCTTAGGATAACTTTTCCACGAACAAGTTTCTAATAGGACAATATTTCGCACGGACATTTTTTCCAGAGGACAACCTTTCCATAGGACTATCTTTCCAGCGGACAGCTTTGCTTCCGGACAGGTTTTCCAGGCCTATCCAGAAGTTGCAACAAGAACCAGAGTGTCGGGTAATGGAAATTTTTCCAATACAATGGTATTCAAAACGAAACATTAACCTATGGTAGACATAGATATGCCAACAGGGTAATTGTCATTTTATGACCCAGATCCATTACCCGACACTCCTGTCGTTCTTTTCACTCCTAGATATT
>JAQIXX010005572.1:0-13748 GCA_034700605.1 Willowsia nigromaculata | reverse complement strand
CTTCATCAGAATCTGATTCCACGTCCTCTTCTTCACACTCATCGAACACCATAGACGGATCGATTGTGATTGTAATCCGGGGCGTGATGATCTTATGATGGTTCTCTGGAAACAGAATTCGCTCCAGCATGTTCAATTGATTGTTTAGCTCGAGGGCGTTGTTGCAATTGTCGTCGACAAGATGGTGATGATGATGATGAAGCTGATGATGGTGATCATGGACTTCGTCTTCATTCCCATTTTCATCCGAATTCTTATTGTTGATGCTGTGATGATGATTCAATTTATTATTGCTTGTATTGCTTTCCAAATCTGTTTTATCGAAAAAGTCTGAAGCTTCTGAAAGCTTTAGCTTGGCTTCGTTCAAAATAGCTTCAGGGATTGTTGCGATTACTCCATTACCACCTTTTGTCGATGTAATAATAGCCTTAGCTAGATTACCAGTAGTCTTTTTTACAACCATGTTCTCTCCTTCGATATCTTTCTCTTCTGTCGGGGGTGATGATGATGAAGTTGTGGATGCTTCAGTGATACTTTCACTTGTGATGATACCCGTATTACTACTTTCTTCCTTATCGTTTGCTGCTGATGATGTGTCCGGTGACAAGTCTGACTCCAGACTGGAGGAGGAAGAGGAAAGGCTATTCTGGTTTTCCATAATGATGCTCATATTATTTACAGCAAAAATGAAGGATACGACACATATAGTCCATAAAATTTTACAATATTTCACGTGTCGTCTTTTCAGTATTGGTCAGCTTGTCAAGGTGGTCACCGACAACTGCCAGCTGCTTTTGTGTATTGCTAATACAGTTGTCTATAATATGCTAACAAATAGGAGAAAGGCATACACTGTTTGCGTTACCACACAGGGAAAGTCGATGACCTAGATAAATGCCTTTCCACGAGCACAACAGCAATAAAAGAGGAACACCGGCAAATATTTTATTCATGATGATGGCACTCGAAATTGCGTATCCATAAAAATGGAGCTCATTATTACGTTAGATTACATGGAAAATGTGAATATCGCAAGATGGGATGATACTTCACAACCTTCCTAGATTTTCGTTTTGACCGGTAACTGCAAGGCCTCTCTGAATTAAATGGATCACATCATTAGCCGACAAGTACATTGAAAGAAAACACACTTTTGTTCCTTCTTTTATCACACAATAAAAAGCTTTCCGTGTCCAGTTGGGTGTAAGGCGGTTAAAACACGGTATCGTATTGTGTGTAGGAAGTGTTCGTTATCTCTGCCTCATATCCGGTTGTGTCCATAACCTGGCGAACTGTACACACGCTCTACTTCTTTCACTGATGATAGGGCGATATGGAGTTTCAGGAAATTATAGACATGTCTTAAATTGAAACAGTCAAGTTGATACGAAAAGAAAACAATTACACTATAACGTTGCTTGCATGTCAATTTACTCTACTGTCCGCTATCTATCCTCTTTGCAGACTATAGTGCAAAAACAGTGAGTTAGATTGAGATTGATGGACAATGCATTCCAAAGAAAGCAAGACACAAGGGAGCTCAGTTCTTGTCTGCTGTACATCCTATTTTCCCAAATTCCTTGTCATAAACATACAAAGTATCACTCTTAAGTTTCTGTTCCCGTTTTCCCTAATTCCATATAAACTTTACTACCAACTGAGGAAACAACTGTACATAAATGGAACTACAATACCGTTGGGAGTTGTTAAACTAAAAAACTATAGACGCTGTTGCTTGATGTACTCCGTTTGGATGAATGTATGCCACCATCAATGATGATGATATAGAAGATAGAGAATGACGTACGATGTGTATGTATGCTCGTGTCAGAGTAAAAATACAAAATATGCTGCTCGTTCACGCATAGACGAAAAAAATGAAGCCAATATCAGAGAAGCGGAGAACATCATAATGTAATATTATTATCCTTTTCTGTCAATTCCAACGAAACACAATGCCAGTTTTATTGCCAATTTCATGGCGTTTTATACCATTTTGCGAGAGAAATCAGCTAAAAGTCTCTCAGAGGCACGTTTCACAAAATTACGTTTCTAGCCAAAAAACCAACAATTTTTTAAACGATGCACACAAGGTAAAGGCGGACACATTAATGTCGAACTATTTCATACATGAATTTGGAGGTGAGATTCGGAAGAAATTGTTGGATAATGTGGGTTTGCCTTGGAGTTGAACAAGAACACTGTGTTTATCTAAATCTACGCAGCATTTGCTGGTGGTTTTATTTCTATTTTCTGGTAGTTATATATTTAATTTTATTTAACTGGCAGATCCCCCACCGACAAGTGTTCTATTGTCAGTCATCCGAGTTTTCACCATTGTTCAATGTTGACATTCCCCCGATCCAGCATGGACAACTTAAAATCAACTTGTCAAACTATGAAAACTAGGATAGGTGATATCTATTGAAACTGGAATGAACTGAATCGATTTTTAATAATAATTAATGCATAATCCGAGAATTATGTAGTTGTATAACATTTCTCGTGTAAGTTATTATTGAATTTGGGATAATAATCTGTGACATCTCCTATTTTACTGGCAGGAGCACTCCTACACACGCTTCACATTTGAAAAGTAGGATATATTATTTGCGTTCTGATGTTATATCTTCGTCCTGAATTAATGTCATTGGTCTGGAAGTACAATTTAGTAGCACTTTAATTATAATAAAATTATGATACAAATCATATTCCATATTCCTTCCCAGTCAAGTTTTTTAAATGTGAACGGTCAAACACGTTCGTTCAACAGTAGATACGTTATACAATCCATATTGGCAGATGGTTCATGATATTGAAAATTATTCGCATTCAAGACAAGTCGCATATGGAATATGAAAGAAGACAGGTATTTGCTCCCAAACAAAGAATAATATTGAGTGCTGTTTGCTTTCCAGCAATAAAAATGTAGCTCTCAAGTTTTATATTGACTTTGGCACGCTAATCACAGTCACATTGTTATCCACGAACAATGAAAGAACGCGTGTGCTCATTCACAATGGATTGTCCATGTTTAAAATAGAATTTCAATCATTCAAAAAATTTGAATGCTGAGTTATGAATGGAGAAAATATGGATGTGTGGTCTATTGTCAATAGAGTTCCACCTGTTGAGGTTCCTGATGAAAACGAGGCACATAGGTCGTGGTCGGATAAGGTTCCGATTGTGACTGACTGAATTGCGAATCCTAATGGTTAGCGCATCTCTGGCACGAGCAATTGTAATTGTTTACGCTGCTGGTTGCGAAAATCTTCCACAATATTTTTCCATAATCTGTCATAGTCGTGGCCTATGGCCTAGCCAATGGAACTGCACTATTCTCTCCTCTCCTATAATGTTTCCACTTATTAAAGAGGATGCTGAGTTGTCAAATTTTGGAGATGATGATAATATGGTAAATGAAACCAAGGCTGTTTATCGAACAAAAGTGATTGAGTAGGTCCTCGAGCGAGAAAATGTAAAAGGTAACAGCGTGATATTGTATCCAGAGAGTGGAGAGAGTGGCAGAGTCAGTAATTTCAAGCTATATTTTATTCTTGGTCACATACACATAAATATCAGGTAAACCAAGGAGTAAACAATTTTGTACGACTTGTATGGTAGTTTAACTACGCATAAATATAGAGCTATAAATACATATGCACTCAACTTCCAACTTTGCAATGAAATAAATAATAGTCATAATTGCATACTATCGGGTTAAACAAAGTGTTTTGCGTTCATGACTTCTGAACAGATTTCAAAAGTAAACTTTAGCAAATAAAGATGTGCATAACTTTCATGAACAGATTTCAGTTTCAATGAGACTCAAAGTTTAGCAACGACAAGATCACCAATAACCGCTACAGTAGTTAACTAATACCTACAATAATAGAGCGATATATATTGCTTCTCTTCATATTGTTGTGAGCATAGACCAAACATGTAATTATTTAAGGATTGCCTAATATTAAGAGGATATGTATTTAGGTCTACCTCATATTTCAAAAAATTTACCTTGAACAAGAAAATGACTTATCTTTGAATTTAAGTAGCATCATCATCAACATTTACCAAACATTTATGCTTACTTTTACTGCTCCTGATATCCAATGTGCATATATTATATGTTTTATGTACACATCCGAAATCAATGTCCATAAACGCCATAAATAGTACACTTTGTAGTTAAAACTGGCGTCACTAACGATCAATAATAATCTTTTGCCTGGTTAACTATTGTGCATGCACATCAACACTACTGGTACTACATGCCGCGGATGTGATGCTATACGCAAAGCGAAGGAAAAACCTATATAAATGCATTTAATGAGTTTAACCTGGATCTAAAATATCATAATATATTTGATTACTATTACCACAATTCGACGTACTCTACTAGAAGGTACACGCAGCTGTACTCTGAATCATTATAATTTTTTAAAACTACCTAATACATAATAGCAATCATCATCTCTACCCTTTCACTATAAGTATGTACACGATTGAATATTATTATGTTTTTAATACGAGGGTTTCACCTGTGCCCTAGTATGCATGTATCATCTGAAAGTTTTTTCCTTATTCCTTTTTACCATTTCGTGATAGAAAGGACAAAAATGTCGGTTGTATGTGAATTTTTACTTTATCATGCTTTGTATTCCATTTTGAAAATTTTATATTTTTATTTGTAAGAACCATAACATGATATTATTCATGTCCATTCACCTATAAGCTCTTCAGATTGCACGCAGTTTACGTCCGGTCACAAAGGGCTTGTCGCCATACTTTTAATAAAATGTAAATAAAGCGGGGCTACCACTTGCTGTTAAATACTTTCATACATGGTAAACACTAAACACTGTAAACTATGAAGGAGTTAAATATGTAATGTGCCTTCATGAAACTTTACATGGCGGAATTGAATTGGTTACACAGGTATTTCAGACTGACGTAAGAGCCAGCGCATACATTTATTTCATAATTCATCTGACATGTTAAAAGTAAGCTTTGCAATAGCGAATTTACATATGTAGGTAGGTTAATAATTAAAGTTGACCCATTACATAAACCTTTCCTAGAGTTTAAGTTTGAAATGGGACATAATACTTTACATAGTCTGAGTATTTGGCATTTTGCTGGGTTTTAAAATAAGCCAGTCAGCCGACAGCGGAACGTCATCCAGAGGGAATTATTATTACTCTGAAAATAAATCTCTTATCTTTTGCATTTTCAATGTCAAACAATGTATAATTTTACACATTGTTCGCTAGTTCATATAATACTTTATTCATCATAGTTCACCTGCTAGCTAAATGATAATTTGAGTGCCTTTAGGAATTGCGCCATGGATAATCTTACGAAAGACAGAAACCAAAGATCGTCATCTCGCTAGAAGATATTAATGACATTTACTTTAGGTTCAAGGTCTCAAAGAAATTGAAAATGTGATGACCGTATAGTTTACAGGTCTGGAAATTTTCCAATGCCTTCGTACATACAACACTCCTCATTAACTTCTTGTAACTTTGTAACAGTGTAGTTGTTTAAACTAATTATTAACTTTCCATTGGCTTTATTGGCTACTTACATCGTATTATGGGCATTTTTCTTTCACTATGCTCACCTGATAATAAAGTTCAAAGTTATTATTGGACGCGACCTGTGTAGGTAACAGGTAAAAACAAGTGAATAAAAGTAACTTGAATTTTACTTGTTACCATCTTATGCACTGCTCATATTACATATTAATTCTATAATTCTATTTCTTATTTTATCTGTCTACGAATTACGTTATTAGATACCATATCATACAGCTATAGGGTATGGTATGCGTACTTTATAGATTTACCTAAATCATTGTAAATGCGCATATGTTCACGTAAAAATAGTTAAAATTCTTACATTATGTACCTTTGTACCTGTGAGGTATGATTACTTGGCTGAAATTCGTACACATCATACTACATGAGTTGCTTCCAAGTTAAATTTATGACTTGCAGTTGCAATGTGTTCACTTCAGTGTAACATCTTCCCTTTTGAAATATGCACATAGTGCAAAGGCAGAAGATTCAACATTTACTTTGTATGATGAAAACCACAAAATTAACGATTTATGCTCCAGTTAGCATCGCCATCATCATCACCTCCCAAACAAACAGGTAACGAATTTTATTGGGAACGTTCAATGAATTATTGGCATTGTAATTGCATTATTATTGTGGTTGTTTTATGTGTTTGGAGTTTGCGAGCATCTCTTATTCGTCTTATCTTCTGATAGATCATTTTAAATGATAGTGAAGCGAGCAAGAATGAAATGATAAATGCAATTCATATACCATTTCTGCACGATAAAATAAATGTACACCTATTAGTTATAGTTTGTAAATGCAATTGAAAAGATAATTCGTGTAAACAAAAAACAGTCACGTAAATAATCGAAAAAATACAATGAAACCAAAAGCAGTTAAAAGTTTTTGACTCTGGTGTACATATTCAAACTAGAGCGTTTTATAGTCCAAATTATGCTTTTATTGGTTGGCAATAAGTTAGCAAAGAATCAACAAAAAGCTTCCGACATTTGAAAGAAGCTGTATGATTTTTAGAAAAATAATCATAACGTTTGTGCATAAATTTGATTTGCTTTTGTTTGTTGTAAGAACGAATATCACTACTATTCTTTCTTAAGATGCCGTATAGTAGATCAATGAATTCAAATTCGAAAGTTTGCAAACGCAAGTGGTTTGAATTAGTTGGTTGAAGCTTGTAAGAATGCACATACTAATCAAATGCCGTTATGCAGCGAAATGTTGGATCGGATCGCAGTTTCACTGTAATTTAAATTAGATTAAGAATTCGAGCTTTCCATTTCATTCCAGTTTCATAACAGCTAAGCGACATTGGTACCATAATGAAAAGAAAACAGCGATCGAGTCAACGGTACTAAAAATGGTCTGTATGAAAATAGCAATCAACTCAAGTCCTGTCTATCGATTTTTCTTGCATAAAAAAGTACTCATCATTGTGGACAAAACTAGCCAGCGCATTTAGTGAATAAAATGACAAACACAGAAGTTTGGACGACACATCATGATAGAGATGAATAAACGCGACTGTACACTAGTGACGCAACTGGTCGAGTCGGCTATTGCTGGATGTTGAACAAAGGCCGACGTAAACTTGTGCATTATTAAGTTTTTGCGACGACTTCGTCTTTTGTCAAACGGGTAATTATAAATAAGTATCTAATTTCCAAAATAGCCTCAAATTACAAGAATTAAAAGATTGTGAAAAACAATACTACCTTCACCCAACCCATGTCGCTTTGAAAGTAAGTACATAATTATGTTATCACAACATGTTTTATTTTCGTTCAGGTAGCTTAGCTTTTAAAAGCATATGTGCACTTACTAATTCAGACATTCCCAAAAGTCTATCCTACATTCATTCTGGTATTATTAGACTACTGAATTCATAAAAATCAATGGCTTGTCTTGTCACAAAAGTGAAACCCATACAAACCTCTGATTGACATGACGTAAGAAAGACATCTACTGAACCTTCTCGAAGGTTGAGCGTCTATTTATATTTGGTTTGACAACCAATATTCTGGCCTGGCAATCAGTTAATTCTGAGTTTGTGGCAGTTCATATTGTTTGCATTCGTAACGTCACGTCAGTTTAGGCTGAGTGGGTAGAACAAGTTGCAATATAAAAGTTGCCTAAGCATTAATGGACTCCAACTTTAGACGTGAATCTTTAGACTACTCCTAGTATTCATTATATGCTAATGTGAAACCTATTCTAAAACCTCAATACACCAAAATCCTTTGCCTCAAGTGAAGAAAAAATGTGTAAAATCAAAAATACATAATTGAGAGCTTGACATTGAAAATCGTATATTGTATAAAAGCTTTAATGCTGCTGGAGAGCAAAGAAGCGAAAGAAATGATTTGTGTAGGGTAAAATGTGATGGATGGCAACTGGAATGATTATGTAAAAAGAATGAAATTCTTTACAGTACCTATTGGCCTCCTCAATTTTGGCAAGCATCGCCATTTCTTCTTGAGACAAAGGTATAGGTTTATCCAGCCCGATTATATTGTTGTTGTTGTGATTCGTGTCGCTGGACATGAGGAGACATGATTGTTGCGACGAGTGTGAAGGATCTTCCTGGTGGTCACCCAGCACCATTCTTATAACAGTACCGACTGACCAGCCTCGACTGTGATCCCGCGGCAGCTCGCCTGCGTCACTCCCCGTGTCCTTGTTCTCTGAAAAAATAAAATGGACATTGAAATTCAAATCCTTGAACTAAACAACCAATTATTGGGTTGAGTAACATTTTAATCCTTTATTTTGAAAGATGCTTAAAGTATGTTTTTCTCTTGAACCGGTACGTTTGTAGATACGGTCTTACCAAAAGAATTAATTAGTACAATTCTAACGGTAAAGATAATTGAGTTCATAAATTAGCAAGCAAATTAATTATGCGCAAGAATAAAGGTGTGGACTACATAGCTGACAAATGTTGTGTGCATGATGATGGAAGTAGATATATATAATTGACTTGACTAATACAGTCCATTGGATACTAGATTTTGTTCATTTTGTATTCTCAAACTCATTATCACTTTATCAAAGCTCTACATCTCACACTCAGCTTTCAATCTTGATGGCACTCAAGAAAAATTACACTAATGCATAATGCACAAAATGCTTACCTATACAGTTACAACAAAGCTAAGCAGGACCGGTCATTGAACATGCTTACTTTAATTTCATTTGTAAGCATAAGCTATCAACTATGTATCTATCAGTCAACAACATCAGCTTCAATAGGAAAAATCTGTGTGTAACGTGGCAGTAATATTAAATTAGCAAGGAAGACGCTAAAAATTATATAAAAGAGTATTTTCACATAAAACTTGCTATTCATCACAATGGCGGAATTCGTTCCACTATTGCCAACCACAATAATATGTCATAACTCATTAGAAACTATCATCGCACAACGTCATTTTTTTCCTATTCATTTCATTTATGCCTTCATAATATGTTGCATTGTTGGGTAGGTAAGTCAAGTTCTATGTCATGTGCACACACACCACCTGAGGAAAGCAATTTTTCAAGACCATAAAAAACTACACAATACCCGTACCGTCAGTTGAATTGTAGAGTTGTGCATACGCTAAACACTGTACTAGTTATTGTTCCCATGATTCACAACACATTTTATAACTTTACGACTACAAAACTACATCCGACTACATTAGAGTACGGTACATGCATCATCGTCATGATTATTAGTCCCATCGTCAGTCGTCACCGTGTACCACCAACAATCAAGCAACCCCCATCGTACAACATACATCATCAACGCCAAAAGAGGGACTGTATGCATGTAAGATTTTTATGCTTTCTTCGGATGTGCATACCTCATGTTTCACATTTTTTCTTGGGTGCAAGCGCAGCCATCATGACGGGTGTCGACAGACACTATGCGGGATTTGTTGTACGTACCATGCTAATTTCTCTTTAAAAGAGAAAAATAAGACAAGTGGGAAAAGAACACAGTGTAGCTCAATAAAAGGCTTCCTCTTCACAAATTCTCTCGCCTTCATATGACGGTGACATTCAACGTTAGCGTTCGATTGACAAGTTGGTAAAAACTCGGTTCTTGCGTTCGTTTGCTTCACATGAGACTTTTTTATAATAGAAATTTGGATGCTAAACAAGATGTGACTTGTTAGTCGCACTATACATTGCACTCATGCATAATGTATTAATGGAAAATCTCCCAAGTTTGCAGTCTTGCATTAAGAATTATGCACAAATTTTTTTTTTCTGGTTAAAGAAGAATGTCAAGTCATGATACTGTCACTGCATATGAATAAGGATATTTTCATACCCTCCCTTCCTTTAAAACCAGAGAAGAGAAAAAAGTGAAGAAACGCATTCAACAGTGTAATGAATTGGTTAAAAAAGGAGATTCCTCTTCCCACAACTAAATCTGGGCGACCTTCCACACTCTCAGCTCAACCACACCACCAAGAAACAGGACAACGACAACGTATTCATTAGTATGTACAAAATGTACAATAGACTGCAGACTTGACAATGATGTGTTTCTTTCTGCCTGTATAAAAATACATTAATGTTTCCTTTTACTACTCTTAATGTACATTTATAGCTTTCGGGCTCTGTACATTAAAAAAGCAGCAATTTTCGAAGGGTATATAGCGAAATCCTTCGAGGTAAAAGGAGCATGCAAACGACCACGACAATGAAGAGTCGTTGACCACTGTGTAAATAAATATTGCGTATACCACCAAATTATGTAGCTATTATTATTGCTATACAAGATACATTGGAATTACATTATAGATGTTATGTAATAGAGTAATGGTTAAAAGTAACACAGTGCTAGAGCTAGTGGCGACAACTGCATCTCTGATTGTTGCAATATCTACGCAGATATAAGGCCTTTTATTTTTGAATGGGGAGATGAAAAATTAATCATAGTGTAGCAGTGACTTTATGCACGATAATTTGAATTTGATTGCTATTACTTATTTAGGTATAATAAATGAAATCTAATTTCCATTCATATTACTCATCTATTTGTTCGAGTCGCCCAGTCAATGTACTGCAATGCCCTCCTAATCTTGTGATTTGCCTTGTTAGCTGTTGAAACTAATGTTCTTTTGGGTATTCATTTTCTATAATGATGTTGAGAGTGTCATGCCATATGGCTTCGCTTTATTGCATTACAAAATACCTCGTTAAAGGATGCAAGGGTTTGTATGACCCTGTCATTTGTTCTGACTTTTTATGGTTATGGTTTTCTAAGGTTAAGTTGGAAATGCTTATTGTTTCAGACAAAAAGGAATCTGTTCTTTTTTCCAGTCGACTTTATAATTGCAGGGTTCAATGCTGCACAAATTGTAACTCAACCTATCTAGCTAATTAAAACAATAATGCTGCTAAAACTTGCTGGTAATGGCTTTTGGATTGTTGAAGGATTTTCATGCAAATTGGGGAGGCTAAATAGCATGTGCAACGCTCCATGATACATGTTGGCCACACTGTCTAAAAACTAAAAATATAAGTAGGTATGCATGGATTTGATGACTTTTTAATGTTTAAGGACACCCATGAGTTGACAATGAGATAAAGTGACATGTAGCATACGGCTTGTTATTATCCGGCATCAAATGAAATGAACCTGCTGTGTATACCGTGTTAAAAAATGTAAACCCACAAGCTCAATTCAACTTGATTGAGATTCAGTTCACAAAAATTTGTTATGAGCCACCGCCATGCCACCACAGATGCATAACTTCCTATGCAAGCTTTAAAAATGTTTCTTCACTACACATATAGAATATATATAGACAGATACGTCAAATCGATAAAAATGTGCTGTTGACACATTGAACAAGTGAAGGGAAGATGACAGAAAAAAAGCAACAGTACAGTGGACTGTTGTTTCCTTCAAAAGAATACATTTCAAGGTCCTAATTTTTACTATTTTTTTCTTTACTGTAAATATGACATGTTATATTACCGTAATACCTACGTATAACATAGTAAATTCTAAAGATGTACTTTCTTTATAAAAGTCACGACAAAATATTATATTCTGACAATGATGTATGTTTAAGCAGTAAGGTTTATAAGCTTTTTTGTGAAACAAGATGGATAACAAAAGCTCAACGAAGTAGTAACAACGGCATGGCCAATTACCGCATTAGTTGTAAATGATATATAGGCAGTGTGCAGCACAATAGGAAACACATGATTATAAAGATGCATGAAATATTGTGAAACATCAAATCGCACACAACACTTTGTAAAAGCTCATTTTTACGATGCTTCCGTTTTTACAGCGTTCATGTTGTAAAATGTAATCTCGCCTCTGGTCGTAAGCAAGCAAAAATTATACAGTTACTTCATTCAAAAGCTAGGTTTAAAGTTTTTTTGCAAAGAACCAAAGTGATGACAATTTATAACAGAGTTTCATTTTTGATTGTATGTCTGCGTTATTCGTGCTTATGGCTCTTGGACCTTCTTCTTAAATGATAATTTGCAAAAACCAAATTAAAGCCGATTATTCGGCAACCATTCTTACAAGATTATCACCTTGATAAATTTTAATAAGAAACTGCTGCAACGTAGTCACTAGCACACAAAGAGTTTCTTCCGTTGCCGTTTCCGTCTAATATAATATGTATAGACTGTTTAGCATGTTTCATGACCTACGTATTTTCCAATTAGCTTGCTAATATCTATAAATACTATTGCTAAAATTCGTATCCATTTTTTATCATGGAACTACAAAAAAACTTTGTATGTTTACTGTATTGACATGTTCAATATTGTATATAGTTTTATTATAAAAAAAACGTTATCTTGACTAGCTGTAGCTGAACAAGCTGATGTATTAATAACTGATGGCTTACACATGAGGTGCGTGACCCTCAAAAACTCCAAAAGATATACCTACACCTTCAACCATGAATGTGGTGATTGTTGTTTCTCTTGATAGGTTTTTGGTGTGGCACTATATCAAATCACTGTAAAAATGACTTTGAAATTATTTTTAGATTGGAATTTTGTAATTAATTATTACTATTGTTATCACAGAGGCAAAACGTGACACATGCTATACGTTATTCAGAGTGAACTACCTACTAGATGTAACTTTTTCATGTTTATTTAAATATAAATTTGAAATGTCTTTCGCGAGGCAATCACTTGAGCACTTACCTTGGAACTTCGTCTTTGCAATTGAAATATTACGCACACATAAGCAGTCAAGCTGATAATCGCCCCATCTCCATTTTATTGGCAACTCACTTTAATGCTACTATTACACAATCGCACAAAGAATAAAAATTATGTTTCAAACTATTTTAATTTAGCTCTCATTTTTATGGCAAATTATTGAATCAAACGGAGTAAGCACGCGTTAGGGGTACAAGATAATAAACATCATAGTAGAACACAAAATAATCTAATTTTCAAATAAAAATCACAGCAGCACACACATTCCTGTCAGATTTTTTTGCACGATATGTATTATATAGCTACTAGGAATGAGACGATGATAAGATGTCGATCTTTGCTCCTGTTGTGCACAATCCAATCGTGCCATATGCATTCTCTCACATTCACATGAGCAATATGAATAACTTCTACATTTGCAGACATTTACTGCACCGAAATCGAAATCTCAATCTTATTTGAACCATTTTATTTCAATAAATTTGATAAACGCTTGTTGATTGGTATACACCAGATTGCATAGACATACAATTATTATTATGTATTCTGCATATATAACTCTGTAGACAGGCAAAATATTACTATTGAACTTGAAAACTTAATAGCAGAGTGCCAACAAATCACAATTTCACAATAACAAAATCATTCAATATCTTTTTATCGTTTATGCCTTTTTTTACTATTTACGGCTATATCTTCTTGTGCTTGCTATAGACCGGGAAGAGATCCATAAAGACTTTTTAATAGCAAAATAAAACTTTAGAAAAACCACTTTGTTTTCTTGCAAAAAAATGTTGAAAGGTAGAACACTCAAATCTACTTAAATGGCAATGCAAAAAAGTCTTCTATATTTCTCTAGATAGCCAGTCATCATGATCTCGATGCTCTCTGCTATGCTTTTATTCAGTCAAGTAGCTTTGAGTAAACTGTAGCGATATGTTTTGGTATTTTTTTGCAAAA
>JAQIXX010005571.1:0-13753 GCA_034700605.1 Willowsia nigromaculata | reverse complement strand
GGGTTATTTGGACGACCGTATCGGGATATCCATTGTTTTCATAAAATAGATTTACTCATTTTTTTCCTGCTAATTTTCAAAATTTTTGAAAATCCTTCAAATCGCAATTTCAGTTTTTAATTCTATGCAGAATGCAAAAAGTTTCACTCTGATATCTTGTTTAGTTTGGAAATAAATTGGTGCTCTTTTATTGCGCAATTAAATTGCACATAACTGCTACGTGTTTTGTTGTATTGCCTCACAATTTTGTGTGTAGGATAATCTAATGTAGCGTAAAAATATATGCTAATTTCAAAAAAATCATAGACTTGCGTAGAACTACCATGTCGGAAATTCATAAACCTGCTCATTTCGGAGACTGATAAAATTCAGATTTTTTCTTGGGCAGCAACATGTGGGAATTGATAAGAGGAATATATCAGACGAAATATGTGTGTAATGATAGAGACTTATATTAATGGCACCGTTAAAATATACACACCAACTTTTTTTCTATTAATCCACACACTTTCTCTCAGACGGACTGATAGACTTTAATCTCTGCTTCTTCAAAAGGCAAATGAAGAGGCGGAAAATGGAGGAAATTCAATAGTATTTTAAAATATTTTATTGAGGAATAATGCGAGCCTTGTCAAACCTACTGCCCAAAGTGGACAAAATTTAAAAAATCGGACAAATCTCTGTGGGGTTGATTCCCTGATCATAATAGAAGTAATCCATTCTTTGTAGCAGCTCGTAGGATAAATTATTGAATTAAAAAATTCATCACATACACAGTCCATAAAAAATTATGTTCTTCTCGTGTATAAAATAAGTGTCTTGATTGAAACTAACAATATGATCGCAAATGATCTGTTTAGTCTAAATTTATGTACTTGGTAATGAGCCTAAGACTATATATTATGAAACAAGAAAGCATACATAACACTTTATTATAGTGGTTTAAGTTTAAAGTAATTTCAAAAAAATTATACTGAAAAATAAGAAACGTGAAATAAAAAATCACATTTTTTCGTAACATTTAGTAATCAATGACTTTTCAGGTGACCGTAAAAAACTTAATGTTACGACGCCGTTTTTTAAAAATTAAAGCGATTTGGGAGATATTATACTAATCAGATACACCTCACTCTCTTCAATAATGTTCAATTCACAGTTGAAAAAATAATAATCGAATCGTCAATCCGTCGAATTAGGACTGTCTGCAAACTTCTGCAAAACTTTTTTATTTTAACCCAAGGAATTCTTTTCCAAACCTGAAATAAGAGCATTAATCAGTTTCACCATTGAGATTTGCATTATCGTTTCTGTTTCAAATATCATAATGGATCATTAAACAACAAAATGGTTTTTCACTGAATGTAAGTTGAGCCACCATGAACAAATCCATGCAACGAACTTGAAATGAAGAAAGGAAAGGAGGATAGGAAATGAAGAAATCCTCGTCAATTATAATAATCTCAGTAGTCAGTAGTACCAAACACCAATTTCCTATAATTTTGCAGAAGATTGTCTACAAGTAGCCACATCTGTCATTTTTCCATCATGCGATGCAAAATGTAATCATTTTAATAAATGGTAATGTTGCAATATTATGCAATCTCTCTCTAGTGACTAAACCAATTTGACACTCTGGACAGAAGACATGCATAATTTTTCTTCACTTATTTTGGATTTACCTCACTCTCAAACAGTCAATCTATCTTGCGTGATTTAACCCTTCCAGGAAAATATCTTCTACGGAAATTACCCCTTGGAATGATCGTTATCGTTTCAAGCAACTTTTTATCTTGAATTGACAAATTTAACTGGAGTTTTTCAACTGCGAGCAGTCAATTTCGTATTCCTCCAGCTACAAAATAAAAATTAGGGATATCATTGAAAAAAAATTCTCATTTCTTCGTTTCTTCTCAAAAAGGAAATGTTTTCAAATGCGGGGACTGTGCACACGTGCATTATCAAATGTTTTCAGCCTTCAAACTCCACGTCTCTCTTTTTTAATTGGGATTCAGATATGTGCAGAGAATTAACGAGAAGACTCTAGGGAAGTGATCTAAAAATCAAAATTTGAGTATTTTTTGCAATTACCGGAAAACGTTACATGTTTGATCTTATATATTAAATCTTATTGAGCCCTTTCCTTCAAAAAATTAAGTCTACGAACTCGCTCAAAATTAAATGCCAAGTGTGACTTGAATTGGATTCAAAAATGATTTTTTCCTGTGCGTTTTTTCATTTTTACCCTGTTACTTTTTACGTTAACTCATAAATATCTGGATACACTCAAATAATGACTTGATAAATTATTTAAATTCCTCATAAACTATAAGTATTTGCAAGTGTGGAGGTGGGAACGAGATTTGGTTACAAGATGAACTCGACCGCTCTCAAAATGAACATTTGAGCTTGAAGTCTCCCGCTGGTTAGGCTTCCCACGTTGCAACAACTCTCAATCTCATTTGTGGAGCTGCCCTCACACTTTACTGGAATAGTAAACTAGTAAACTGGAATATTACAACTAGCCATATTACTAGTGAAATGGGTGCGGTTTCAAAATGATAAGCTACCTGGGATTACTGAAATAAGGCAAGGGAAGATACAAATTATTTAAATGGTGCATCTTTCACTATTAGACCACCCTTTTAAAATCCTTCCTTTTTGTTCCCGTGCACCTAAGAAATATTGTATTTAATCGTGTCTTACTTATTTGGGTCTTTTTGTGAACAAAGTATTACAAAGATTATAGCAAAAATTTAGACGGAAAAATATATTTGTAGTTGAATTGTTAAATTAGGACATCAGCTAAATAAATTGTGAATATCGGCATATTGGTATGTTTATTAAGGTAGGGATAAAAAAAACCTGTTGTAGTGGAATTTTCAATTTTGTTGTGAGTAGATAGAGAATCAAAATTTTTCTTTTTTTAAAGTGATAGCCTAATTATTAACTTAAGATACTCTGGATATGTAGTGTATAGGAAACCCCATTTTAAATTCTGTATACTCCATACGTTATTACTTATTTCAACTGACGCCCCTTGAAGACTGAAGACTACAACGTAAGCTCACGCGATACGAGAGGCTATACACCCTTTACAGAATTCAATCTGAATTTCAGAGAGTGAGACTCTTTCTCAAATAGGATTGCATTTTCCACTTGGGTTTCAGAAACTATTCCTACTTGGTTACCAGTAAAATGCGATGTAAAAATTAAAGATATGCAGCAAGAACCAGGTGAAAATTCGGTAAAATCCATGAAATATGAGCAAAAGTTTATCGATAAGTTTCGCATAGCTCACACCTTGAGTTTTTGAGGTAGAGAAATGGAATTTGGCATGAAGATGTAGAATTAAAATCTAAACATAGGTCTGGTTTGCGATTTTAAAAATTTATCACAGTTTTGAAAAGTTGGCGCGAAAACAAGAATAATTGTTTGATTCAGTAACGGCAAAAGTCGTGTTTCATTTTGGAATTCAAGTCAAAGATGAGTTATTGCAGTAAAATTTTATCATTTAACATTAGACATGACTGATTTGCGTAAATTCTGGATTCGTTTAGAATCAGTCAAGAATAGGTAATTGTGTAAATCTGCCGTAGATTTGGGTGCACATTACCTTTACCATTACCAATAATCCCATACTCCAATCTATTAATCTATCTGTTCGCACTAAAATTTAATGCATATTTAGCGACGTACGACTTAACCAATAGTACTTAAATCCGAAGCACTAGATTTATTTCTTGTATATTTTTCTTTGCCTTCTCATTTTGTTCAGAATATTTGGAGTTTTTTTCATCTAGTTGGTCCCTAAAGTCATATCCGTGATAAGTGTTTACGTCGTGCGTGTAACCGTTCCCCAACCGAAATAAATTTTTCAACCTACTTGTTTGTCGTTCGTGTCTCATTTTCTCGACCACTTATTCTCGTGCTTTTATTCCCGTGAGACAAGAGCAAGAAACAAAGGTGTGGAAATTTAAAGAAATTCTTAAATGTACACATGATCAGGAGAAGAGAAGACACGAAATAGAAAAAAATGGATCATTAGTAATTCCTTCGAAATGTAAAATAAACATGGTATTTTAACTCTTTGAAAAAAACCAGGGATTTTGTTGTATTCTTGAATGTACATCAAGGTGAAATTATGACCAGACTCGACCAAGCTACTATCGAGTCACCCTGATCCCTGAAATACAGTTTACGTAGGAGAAGATTGAAAATTAGTTCTAAATTATTTGAGCTATTGAAGGCCTTCAATTGCTTCTGTAATTAAAAAGCCATTCGCAGATGGGATTTCAAGCAAAATTATATAGGAATTATGCAAGCAATAATGGTAGCTCAGAGAGCTCTCTACCACGCTAATAATCAACTGGACACATAGTAGATATCTCGTTTGCAACAATTGCAACTGACTACCTGATCAGGAAAAAATGTGTACCTGAGACAGTCGTTACAACTGGGAAACTGATGATTCATATTTTTGTCTTGGACAACATGTGTGAAATGATGAGGGAAATATTGTAGACGAATCATGTGTAATGATAAAGACTTGTGAGAATGGTGCCGTTAAAATATGCACATTAATCCTTCTTTCTGTTAATCCACTCACTCTTCCTCTTAGAGACTGATAGACTTAAATCTATGCTTGTTTGAAAGACAAATGAAGAGGCTGACAAGGGAGAAAATTCAATAGCTTTTTATTTTCTTGAGGAATAATGACAGCCCTATCGAAACAAGTCCACAAAGTGGACAAAGCCAGCAAAAATTAGCAAATTTCTGTGGCGTTTATTCCCTAATCACAATAGCAGTAATCTTTTGCTTCTGGAAGCTCGTAGAATAAATAATAGAATTAAAACATTGTCATTGACCCAGTGCATAAAAAATTATGCTCTTCTAGCGTGTGAAATAAGCACCTTGCCTGAAACGTACGATGAGGTAGCATGTTAAAGTTGACTTTTTGAGTAAGCTGATCTCAAATGATATATTTGGTCTACTATTAAGTGTGCGACTTGTAATGAGTCAAAGACTATTTATTATGAAATTGGAAAGCATATATATTACTTTATTATAGTGTTTTAAGGTTAAAGTAATTTCATAATAATTATACTGGAAAAAAGGAAACATGAAATGAAAAATCACATTTTTTCTTTGTGTAACATTGTGAAATCGATTATTCTCAGGTCTCGCAGAACACTTCATGTTAAGACGCCGTTCTTTAATTTTGAATACATTTCATTAATTGCTGATAATTTCAGATCATCCTCAAATTTGTTAATCCGACACAAGTACACCTGAAAATAGAATTGATGACTCTCGAATGGAGCGAAACAAAATATTTTTCTGTTCTTCTGCAAAACTATTCTATTGCAACCCAAGGAGTTCTTTACCAAACCTCAAAGAACTTTAATCGGTTTTTGCATTGACATTTACACTTCAATTCCTATTTTAAATATCATCATCAAACAATGATATGTTTTTTACCAAATATAAGGCGAGCCACCAAGAACAAACCCTTGCAACGTACTTAAAAACAATGAAGAAATCCTAGTCATTTATATGAATCCCAGGATTATCAAACGCCAATTTCCCATCATTTTGCACATCTGTGCTTTCAAGCATGGGGAATCCGGGGAAAATAAAAACTTTGAACCTGGGGTCAATTTAACCTCAGAGGAGGGTCAAAAATTAAAACTATGACCCCAGGCTCAAAGATTTTATTTTTTTCCGGATTTCCCATGCTTGAAAACACAGGTGTATCAAATTTCAGCCCACCACTTCAAAATTTGCTTTTTAACTTTTGACTCTGGCTCCTGGGGTCCAATTCACCACAGTGTCAAAGATCAAATTATTGAGTACTTCCATACTATAATAATATTCGTCATTATGGTAAATTGGTAAATAATTTGTTCGTAAAGGAATTGAATAAGTGCAACGTGCAACCTTCCAGATCTCACTTTATGCATTGATGATATAAACATTCAATTAGCCTTTTCGGTGAACAATTCTCTGGCTTTGTTGCTAAATAAAAATGTGTAACCACTCAAGATGTATTTTTCACATTACCCCAATAATTTTACGCGTATCCCGGCACCAAATTTTTTTTTGCCTCTCAAGCTTTTGTTTACTTATTTTATTCTCTTGATGTACAGCTCTATTTATCTTCACATAAAAGAGGATACTTATAACTGCTCAATCTCAATTAATTATTAATTGCAGGTTACACTAAATTATACTCGTAACAGAAGTCATAGTGTCATTTACTTTGAGATTTTAAATCTAGTTTATGAGAGGTGATTAACATTTAAACAGATAGCCATTCACATTTTATTTTATTTCAGTTGACTAATATTTTGAAGTCATTCTCCTAAAGCACCAATAAAAAAATAAAAAGTTAATCCTAAAAACTGACCAGGTATAGTTAAAAATTTTAGTGTATACTCGCTGTGTATTATGTATAATATGATTTTCAAATTTACTCAATTGGCCAATATGTCATTGCATTTATTTTTCAGTCTGATGAAGACAATGATTTATCGAAACGCGTCACTGGTCTTCAATTGAACAGAAGAAGTTAATAGTGTTTTTTTCTATTCATAACGAACACTCATCATCAATAGTTGGATGATCCCCTAGCTTTGGCCTACGGGTTTACTAAAGGAGCTTTTGCGTGTTATTAACCTTCTCCGGCTCCCCCGTGAGGGAGGAAACACATTTAGCATTCCTTGGGTGATGATGATTCGAAGATTCGTGTAGGACAGGAAGCGCAGAAGGAAACTCTCATCTCTCTCGAGTCCAATACACAAGACTTGAGGTGTTCACGATCCGTTCGAGAACGGCATCTCATCTGGAACCAATACGAATTTTGTTACTCAAGGAAACTTCAAATTGAAGGGAGAATGCTGTGATAAAAAAGAAAAGCAACCAAAGTAAAAGCTTCCTATGATTTTGAGAAGTTAAAAACGCATCAATTTCGTATTTAAAACAGAATTTGCCAGGGTAATTAATGTTGCAACAAGTTTGCTAGGCAGATGCTAGGTTTTCTCAAGTTGCCCTGGAACCGGTTGTACAGATAGAGCTGCTGATGAGGTTGGATCTTTAGCAGCCCATAATTTAGCTTTAGCTGTTGCTACTAAATGGATCAAAAGCTAGCAACGTAATGCAAGGAAGTCGTTAATGTGCAGTTCACCGTTTACCCGCTTACTGAAGATTCCATTCCACAGAGAGAAACAGGCCCAAAAAATGAAAAAATTAGGAATTGTTATCTTAAAAATGATGCTAGATATTAAATCTTAGTAAGCAGTTTTCTTTAAAAAATAATGTGTAAGATGTCGCTCAAAAATAAATGCCAGGTGTTACTTGAATTGGATTGAAAAATGATTTTTTGATTGGTCGTTTTTGCATTTTTACCCTGTTACTCTTTACGTAAACTCATTGGTATCTGGGTACACGCAAACAATGACTTGATAAATTATTTTCATTCCTCACAAACTATAAGTATTTGCAAGTCTGGAGGTGGGAACGAGATTTTCTAACAAGATGAACTCGACCGGTTTCAAAATGAACATTTCAGCTTGAAGTCTCCCACTGGTTAGGCTTTCCACGCAGCTACAAATCTCAATCTCATTCGTGGAACTGCTCTCACGCTTCCCTTTTCGTAAACTGGAATATTTCAACTACTCTCAATAATTATGAAATGCGCGCGGTTTAATAGGATTTGCTCCCTGGGATTACTAAATTTAAGCAGCGGGAGTTACAAATTATTTAAATAGTGTATTTTCCTTTATTAGACCACCCTTTTAAAATCCCTCCTGTTTTGTTTCCTTAAAAAATATTGTATTTAATCGTGTCTTACGACTTGTTTAGGTCTTTTCATGAATAACGGATTACAAAGATTATAGCAAAGTTTTGGATTGAAAAATGCATTTGTGGTTGATTTGTTAAATTAGGACACTACCTAGGCAAGTGCATATTATACCTCCAAACATGAACAAATCTTGTCAATTGTATGTAATCGTGTCTTACGACTTATGTGGGTTTTTTCGTGAATAAAAAAATACAGAGGTTATAGCAAAGCTTCTGATTAAAAAAATATATTTGTAGTTGATGTGTTAAATTAGGAAACTAGCTAAAGTGAATATTGGCATACTGAGCACTCAGTGAAGGGTAAGGTATACAACGATTTGTAATAGAAATTTCAATTTCATTGATTAGATAGGGAATCAAAAATTTTATTATTTGAAGGGAATAACTTACTTATCAATTTAAGATATTATGGATATATATTGTATATGAAACCCCATTCCAAACTTTCTATACTCCATACGTATTAATGGTTATTAGTTGTTTTAACTGAAGCCTCTTCAAGACTTTAAAGTAAGCTCATGCAAATCCAGAGGCAATACACCCTTTACCCTTTACAGAATTCAATCTGAATTTGAGAAAGTGAGTGGCATTCTTCATAGAGGTGAATATTTTGTATGTGTTTAAAAGAAAAAATTTGACATTGGATTGTAAAGAATAATTGTTTGATTCAGTAACGGCGAAAGTCGCGTTTGATTTTGGAATTCAAGTCAAAGATTACTAATTAAAATAAATATTATCATTGAACAATGAAGCAAGGTTGAATTGCGTAAATACTAGATTCAGTTAGAATCATTTAAGAACAGGTAATTGAGTAAATCTGCCGTCGATTTGGATGGACAATTACATTTAGTCTTATCATTTTATCATGGCTAGATAAACAATCGGAGTTTACATTAATATACAAAGCTTATTTAGCGACGTAAAACTTAACAAATAGTACTGAAATCTGAGGTACTAGATTCATTTCTCGTATATGTTTTCTTCGCCTTCTCATTTTACTCAGAATATTTGGAGTTTTTTCATCTAAGAATGAGGTCCATAAGTAAAGTCACTGTGTATTAAGATGACTGTGGAAACCAAGAGTCTCTACCAACATACAACTTATGGCTCATTTTCAAGCCAAAGCGATTGTGTTTCAGAAATGCTATTGTTTTATCATACCCACATATCTTATTCGTGGAGAGTCGTCAATAATCAAAAAGTGTTTGAAATGTTTTTGGCGAAGAATTGCGGGATACAACTTTCGCTTATATTTGAATAGTGATTATTCACAGTTAACTATTAAGTGTGCAAGCTAAATCAATTAAATTCGAAACTAGCATGGCTAACAATAAATAAAAATTCAGAAATTTGGTAACATCATCCTTTTGTAGTCGTTGAGCGGTAAAGATACTACAGAGGTGCTTGGACAGCTCAATTGTAGAGTGGCTCAAAAATTTTATAAATTATTTGTTTAAACTGTAGACTTGAAGCTTTTAACTTGTTGCAATACAATCGGTTTTTAATGTTCTTTCAAACCATATAATGGACCTTTAAATTTTTAATATTCGTGAATGGTACGCGTATTTAAATGTTAGTGGCTTTATTTATGGACCACCTTCTAGTTGGTCCATAAAGTCATATCCGTGATTACTGTTTACCTTGTGCGTGTTCCCGTTCCCCAACCGAAATAATTTGTTCATCCTACTTGTTTGTCGTTCGTGTCTCATTTTCTCGACCACTTCTTCTCGTGCTTCTAGTCACGTGAGACTAGAGCAAGACCAAGATGCGGAAAAAATATAAATTTCGAAATGTACAAAAGATCAGGAGAAGAGAAGATGTGAAATAAAAAAGATGGATCATTAGTAGGTCCTTCGAAATGTAAAATAAACATTATATTTTAAGCGTATAAAAAACAGGGATATTGTTGGATTGTTGAATGGACATCAAGGTGAAATTATGACCAGAGTAGACCAAACTACTATCGAGTCACCCTGATACCTGAAATTGAGCTTACGTAGGAGAAGATTGAAGATTAGTTCTAAATTGTTTGAACAATTGAAGGCCTTCAATTGCTTCTATAATCAAAAAGCCATTCGCAGATGGGATTTCTAGCAAAATTATGTAGGAATTATACATGCAATATTGGTAGCTCAGAGAGCTCTCTACTATGCTAATAATCAACTGGACACATAGTAGATATCTCGTTTGCAACAATTGCAACTAGCTACCTGATCAGGAAAAAATGTGTACCTGAGACAGTCGTTACAACTGGGAAACTGATAATTCATATTTTTGTCTTGGGCACCATGTGTGAAATGATGAAGGGAATATTGTAGACAAATCACGTGTAATGATAAAGACTTGTGAGAATGGTGCCGTAAAAATATGCACATTAATCCTTCTTTCTGTTAATCCACTCTCTCTTTCTCTTAGAGACTGATAGACTTAAATCTATGCTTGTTTGAAAGACAAATGAAGAGGCTGAAAAGGGAGGAAATTCAATAGCTTTTTATTTTTTTGAGGAATAATGACAGCCCTATCAAAACAAGTCCACAAAGTGGACAATGTTAGAAAAAATTAGCAAATTTCTGTGGCGTTTATTCCCTAATCACAATAGCAGTAGTCTTTTGCTTCTGGAAGCTCGTAGAATAAATTATAGAATTAAGACATTGTCATTGACCCAGTGCATAAAAAATTATGCTCTTCTAGCGTGTGAAATAAGCACCTTGCCTGAAACGTACGATGAGGTAGCATGTTAAAGTTGACTTTTTGAGTAAGCTGATCTCAAATGATATATTTGGTCTACTATTAAGTGTGCGACTTGTAATGAGTCAAAGACTATTTATTATGAAATTGGAAAGCATATATATTACTTTATTATAGTGTTTTAAGGTTAAAGTAATTTCATAATAATTATACTGGAAAAAAGGAAACATGAAATGAAAAATCACATTTTTCTTTGTGTAACATTGTGAAATCGATTATTCTCAGGTGACGCAGAAAACTTCATGTTAAGACACCGTTTTTAATTTTGAATACATTTCAGTAATTATCGGTAATTTCAGATCATCTGTAAATTTGTTAATCTGACACAAGTAAATCTGAAATAGAATTGATGACTCTCGAATCGAGAGAAACAAAATATTTTTCTGTTCTTCTGCAAAACTATTATATTTTAACCCAAGGAATTCTTTACCAAACCTCAAAGAACTTTAATCGGTTTTAGCATTGACATTTACACTTCAATTCCTATTTTAAATATCATCATCAAACAATGATATGTTTTTTATCAAATATAAGGCGAGCCACCAAGAACAAACCCATGCAACGTACTTAAAGCAATGAAGCAATGAATTTTTACCCTGTTACTCTTGAATCAAACTCATAGATATCTGGGTACATTCAAACTGTGACTTCATCAATTATTTTTATTCCTCACAAACTATAAGTATTTACAAGTCTGGAGGTGGGAACGAGATTTTCTAACAAGATGAACTCGACCGCTCTCAAAACGAACATTTGAGCTTGAAGTCTCCCACTGGCTAGGCTTTCCACGCAGCAACAACTCTCAATCTCATTTGTCTAACCGCTCTCACACTTCCCTTTTCCCAAACTGATATTGAAATTGGAGCGGTTTTAAAATAATATACTTCTTGGGATTACTAAACTAAGGCAAGGGGAGTTACAAATTATTTGAATGGTGTATCTTTCATTATTAGACCACCCTTCTAAAATCCTGCATTTTTTGTTTCCTTGCATCTAAAAAATATTTTATTTAATCGTGTCTTACGACTTATTTGGGTCTTTTCGTGAATAAATAATTACAAAGATTAAAGCGAAACTTTTGATTTGAAAAATAAATTTGTAGTTGATTTGTTAAATTAGGAGACTTGTTTGAGAAATTGTGAATACTGGCCTATCATACTATAAGTATAGGTAAAGGGAAGTATGAATCAAGTGGTAATGGACACTTCAATTTCTTAGGGAATTGATAGGGAATCAAGAATTTTCTTATTTGAAAGTGATAGCCTAAATATCAATTTAAGATATTCTGGATATATATTGTACATGAAACCCTATTCCAAATTTTCTACACTCCATACGTTATGGTTATTTGCAGAGTTTTGTGCTTGCATATTTGTAATGTTCCAGGACATGCATATTTGAGAGGTTTTGTGTATTTTTTGTCCTATTTTATCTTTCTTGCTTATATTTTAGTAATATTTTTGTTATTTTTTAACTAAAAATAAGACACACTTTCCCAGAAAATTTTTCGAAGTATTTGTATCTGCGCAAATTAATGAATACACAAAATTTTTGTGTATTAAATGATAATGTGTTATCGTATGTGTGAATGCATATTCTTTAGAATGTGCATATTGAATAGAGATTGGAAAAATCTGTAACTTTTGCTGATTTTTAATGAAAATAGCGTGAAAATTGGCGAAAAAAGTTTCCTATTTTATGTCCTATTTTGTCGCATTTTTGTGCATATTTCCTATTACTCTGGTCATTAACTTATTAGTTATTTCAACTGAAGCCCTCTGAAGACTGTAACGTAAGCTTTCGCAGAACGAGATGTAATACATCCTCAAAACTCTAATGCTAGCATTCACATGCAAACCTTCTCTAGTTATCAATCGGACTTTTCGTTAATTCCATGTAATCGTTCACGTCAAAATCTACGTGTTCATTTATGATTTTCCTTATAATAAGGGGTTGAACAGGCCTTCCTCGTGAGAGGAAAGATTTTCTTCCTAACTTGACAGGTATTTCTTGAAAATATTTGGTTCATATCTCTTTGAATTCACCCAAAAACCTTTTTAGAAGGATTTTAAAAAGTTGCTGATTGAAACTTACAAGTGAGCTGTTAGTAATCCCTCGCTGAGAAACAATTATCCACGAATGACGTAAATACGGTGAAATTTTTCTAATGTGTAATGTGGGAAAATTTTAGATCGCCAAGTAATCAATTTGTTAACGGGTGCAATATGTGTAATTCTGCAGGCCACCAAAATATATGTAAATTATCAGAAGGTCAGCAGCTGTGACAAGATGAAGGAAAACAATTTGTACGTAAATACTTTACAGAATTCAATCTGGATTTTAAGAGAGCGAGTGGTATCCTTCATAAATGTGAATATTTTGTATGTGTTTAAAAGAAAAAATTCAACATCGAATTGTGAAAAAAAATTGGTTGATTCAGTAACGGCGAAAGTCGTGTTTCATTTGGAATTTATGTCAAACATTAACTACTACAGTAAAATATTATCATGCAATATTGAAACATGATTGAATTGCGTAAATACTGGATTCGTTTAGAATCACTCAAGAACCGGTAATTGTGTAAATCTGCAGTAGACTTTAGTAGATGTTATCTTGATTTTATTTTTTGTTGCGAATATACCTCTTACTAGTACCACAGTCGAATCTATTAGCTACATGGTTCACACTAATATAGAATGCTTATTTAGCGACGTAAAACTTAAGAAGTACTACTTAAATCCGAAGTTCTAATTTTTTGTATATTTTTTTTCGCCTTCTACTTTTACTCTTAATATTTGGAGTGTTTTTCATCTAGTTGGTCCATAAAGTCATATCCGTGATTAGCGTTTACCTCGTGCGTGTTTCCGTTCACCAAACGAAATAATTTCATGCAAATTGTTTGTCGTTCGTGTCTCATTTTTTCGACCACTTCTTCTCGTGCTTCTATTCACGTGAGACAGGACAAGACCACAAAAGTGTTGAAAAAATACAAATTTCGAAATGCACACAGGAGAACAGAAGACACGAAATAAAAAAAGATGAATTGTTAGTGGGACCTTCGAAATGTAAAATCAACATGGTATTTTAACCCTTTGAAAAACGGGGAATGTTGTTGGATCTTATTGAATGTAGTGAGCTGAAATGG
>JAQIXX010005570.1:0-13753 GCA_034700605.1 Willowsia nigromaculata | reverse complement strand
TGGAATGAGTGAATTTCTATCTCAAAGATGGGCATGAGTGGAGTGTGAGTGAGTGGGTCCCTATTTAGTTTCCCGAGGGGTGAGGGGAGTGAGTGGCTTTAAAAAATAGGGATGAGTGAGAGTATGAGTGGAGTGGAAACTAAATGCCGATGACTGCAGCAGCCATCATCTCCAGTGCAAAATAGATAATATGGTACGGCTGAATAAGCTAGTTTCGAAAACTATCACGAAAGCTCTTGCCGTTCAGAGTACAATGTCGCTCATGGCACATTCAACCACCACCAAAAAGCAGACCAATGCCCTTTTCTACATTTCTGGAAAGGTTATACTATACATGAGAGTTTTTGTGTTTGTACTCCATTATCATTACTTCTGGTAAAAAGACTTTGTGTCCACCATCGGACCAACAGAGTTTCGTCATGACTTGCCAACAACTAAACCATGATTTTTTTCTTCTTATTTTTGAGACTTGTTCTCTATGATGTTAGCATATAATAGCAAAAAAAACGTCATGAAATGATAATAACAGTTTTTGCTGCATCTTTTGAATAAATGTCTTTTGGAAGGAAGCAGATGACTGTTTCGTTTTTGTCTGTAAATTTTGCCAGGCATCTGTGTTCTCCTCACTCATTCATAATGTATAACTTCTTGGTGGGCTCATTTCACTCTGTGTCTCCGCAGCATTAAATACTTTTTTGCTGATGCGAATTAATATGAGGAAACGTATGAAGCAGGCTCAGTGGGAGTTGGCGTGAGCGAGCATTATAACATATGAGAGAAACCGTAAGGACAAAATGTTGCGAAAATGTATTGTAATGATATGCCCATTTATATATATTCATTCCCGTACTTTTCCTCTCCAGTTTTGCGTGTGCGATGGGAAAGGGAGGAAAAGTGAAAGCAGTGATCGTCATCATCAAGTCATACTATTATTATTATTACCCCCAGTGTCATTATTGTTATTACTGCGTATATTATACATGTACAAGATTACAACCCACACACACACACAGACCACCCGGCCTTTCCATAGCTCTCATTCACCATTTCTGCTTTCAGGAAGACCGTTGAGCTGCTAAAATAATAAGAATAGTTTTTGTACGCTGCTGTAGACTGCCTCCATGTGATACGATATAATATATACACAATGCACACCTCCTCCTTGAATGAAACCGTTTTCCCGATGCCATTGTCCTCGTCGTGGAGTTTTAAAGAAGCACTACTACGTGTACTGTTTTTATGCGTAAAAACTGACACTCTCCTCTCATGATGTTGACGGTGATGCGATGATCATGGATCTCATTTTTACAGTCATCGCATATAACATGAACATTTTGGCTCGTTGATGTTTTATTCCTAGCGATGGCCATAATATATCTCACCATGTATGCATTCAATATCGTTTCACTGCTTCTCTGCGATCGCATATTCCCTGCTCAAACTTGCTCCATTCTATTTTTGCAATGTTCCACTTTGTCTTGTCTTCCTGGGTTTCCCTCTGCGTGACTTTTTGACATGAAGGATTTTATTTGGAGGAAGAAGAAGATCCATTAGTGCGTAACAACCTGGAATACATACATATTTTATGAAAGACTGGAGTTTTATAGGAAATCATTGCCGGATGCATGTATTCAAATATTTATATGGCCCCTGTTAAACTTTGTGATTTTAGCATGCATAATTTGGAAAAGATCGCAAAGGTTCATGGTTTTTTGCTTGCATTGTAATTTTCTCGATAATACCCAAGACAGGGATTGTCTCTGGCTGACTCATAGGAGTAGAAGCAGGAAAAGGCTGAAGAATATTTTATTATTATTATTCTAATATTATGTATTCTCTGGATGATGTAGAACGGAATTTCATTCAGACCAGGTATCTTGAACAATTTCCCCTTTATCACTCATCCCATGTTTTATGGATGTAGGTAGTTGAATTTAATATGATGTAATATCCATCCACGTCATCTCCTTCTGAATACAATAAATGCGTAGAGTGGTATACCGGGTACAATATGTACCTTTTATCCTGAATAATGTAATTTCGCGCAATTTTCTGCATCACTGCAATATACTATTACAAGTTTTCAAGTTAAAATGGCTAAATGGATGATCACGATGATGATGTTGATGATGTGGCATGGCCTGATTTCCGTTGATGGTTTGAAAGTAAGTGATGCGATGAATTCTGCGGATACTTAACTGTTTGAATACAAATTCAAATAATGTGCGCTGCAACACTGCCAAGCCCATGAAGAAACTCATACATACATACAATAAGTCTCTGTCTCCCAATAAGCTCCACTTTTTTTCAGAGAATATTAAAAAGATGAAGAATATTATGATCAAACTACATAATAATAAATTTTCTTTGGTTCATGCGGTGTGTGTGGTGGCATGCATGGTATAAAGTTTTGCCCAAAATATTTGTATTAGTAGACATCACCATCATCATCAAAAATAATAATAGTTGAATAGGCTCTATCAGGACTAAATTATTTTTTCTCACAGATGACAGAGAGTAAATCCACATAGAGAAAATGATTACTTGGAATTGGAAGAAAAAAATTGACTTGAGCATTTTACATTTTTGACGCTTTTTGCAGTTTCAAAAGAGGTGCCTCTCAAACGGATATGAAATTTCCTCTTTGAATTTTATATGAATGGTTCAACGTTCAATGTTTATGCGGCCATGCAATAAGTTGACAATGCGCAAAACAAATATTTTGGAATAAAACTACTCTTTTGCATACAGAGGGAGCAGCAATTTACTCATACCATCATGGTAAAGTGTATAGGTATCACAATTTTGCACACCCTCCTCCACTCTTTCAAAGTCTTTCATTCTTGTCGGCTTTTTCGTCATATCATCATGTGCAGAATAATATATTCTCATCATCTTTTATGACAGGTACATATAATATGTATGCATGACACGACAATGTGTGTGAAAGGTTTTTTTGATGGCAATTGAGAGACGATGAGAAGGAAAAGGAATCTACTACATTCGTGTTTGTGGATTTTTCATCCCTTCTTATTCCGTCGTTCGCTGTGGAGAAAGACAGTTCACTTGAAAAGCCATCATTCTATAAGCCCCTTTTCAGCTCAAGACTCGAGCCCAAACCAAGACTCTCTGCGCTTTTGCTTGCCAATATTTATGGATTTTAAGGGAAGACTCAAAGCTCTTTTGATACCGTGTGGTTGCTATTTGCTATACGCGTATAGTGTGTGATGTATGTGTTTGATGGGCTATTATTAATATTGTGTTCTGTATATCGGCAACCGACAGCCATGTTTGCGATAAGCTGACTTTTTATAATGTTTGTTTGGGATAATTCCATGTAATATAGTATGAATGTATGTATATGCATATCCATTGTCAAAAGATGAGATCCCGTTGATATGGATGTGAAAGCGGTGCGCTTACAGTTTATTTTCCCCAGTTGAATAAGCTGTGTGAATTTTTGCATCAAGCACAAATGCAGGCGATTTGCCGTAGTCTCTGACAATGAGACGTTTTCTGATTTCTTTCGGGAATTGGGTTTGACTGACTGTGGCAGGTAGTAGGTACGTTTCAACAAAGTTTATTATAAATTCGCATGAAAGCGGACTCTACTCGTGCATATCAAAAGTCTTGCAATCTCCGAGATTAGGGTTACACAAGCAAAAAGCAACACTAGAGATAGAGAAACAAAATGAGAAACCACTTTGATCGAGTTGGATCCGTCTGGTGGTTGATATTGAGACTGAGATTGAGACAGCTCTTCTTTCAACTTTCCATTAATGAAAGAAAATGACTCAAACAAAATGTGTCAACTCGTATACAGATTCGGCAAACTTTTTTATTTGCTTGTAGTTTAGAAAACATAAAAGTGCGATCCATTCTTTTCAGAGAAAGGAATTCCAAACAATTTGTGTCAAGTTGATTACAAAGTAGAAGATTATGAGTTTGAGAACTGAGTGAGTATTATTTACAGGCAGACACATTGTTAGTAGTTTTTCTGTATGAAACTTTATCCAACACAACACGCTACGGATTTAGTGAGATGAAGAAGAGACAGGTAGATGTATACTTTGAAAAGGTTCACATCATTCACTTTTGTTTAGTAATAATCTATATGTCTGCATGCTTCATCACTATTATTATTACTTACCATTTTCCAAAAGGAAGCCCTGCTCCTTTAGCTGCGAGGTTGGATTTTTCTCATCATTCTTGCTCTAGTTCCATATAGATTTTCATTTTGGTATGTATTCATGTCTACAAAATATTATGATGTTTATTTAGGCAACTTTTGGAATCATGAAACACTTTGTTGTTGTGCATCAGATCCAGTCAGAATCCAGACCGAGTTGGGTGCCTCTGCATTCACCATCCTTCCTTCTAGTCTGATGAATCTCTCAACAGCCCTCGGGCTTTTTTCATGAATGTAATATGCGTGCATTCATCCATCCATTTGACTAAACTTTAGAAGCCCAAATCGAATCCCTCTTCTCCATCCTCAAAGTTCATCTTGACTGCTTGAATGAATACGGCAACCAGTTTTTAAGTGTAAAGAGCAGTCTTTAGTTGAACACTAACTAGTTATTATTATGAATTGACTGGAAATTAGTCAAAATGTGTCTGGAGCTCTGCTCTGAGCTTCAAAGGAATTTGGCTTTAAATAAATGCATGATGAAAATTAATTGGTTTGATAGTTTGATTTACAAGTACACAAGTCTTGTTTTTTTATTATTTTCTATGCATACAGTTTTTGCTATCAAAGTTTTGAATTGGCGAGCGAGCACGAAAACAAAAAAACTGGATGATATAATATATTAGTAAGAATTGTAAACTAAATACGTATCAAGTATTACAGATAATGTTTTCATGATTATGATTTTATACCGTACCGTAGAATATTAATATTAGTGCACATACATACACACTATATATTACAGTTATCGTAACATATTCACCAAGCTCTGAAACATTCACTAATACACATGTACAAACATTACTTTTAAATATTAACAGTACCAGAGATTTTTTTTAGCAATTATTATATTACAAGAGGACACAAGCCCCGACTTTACCCAGGGTGCACATTATTCAATGAAATACAGATTTATGGTTAAAAATTTAACTTACAAAGATCTAACGCATGTATAACTATGAATATACAATAAAATGCAGTAGTATATTATTTTGCGTGATTCGTTTAGTTCAGTCAGTCGGACTCAAGGAGATCTGTTTACAGCAATAACAACTTGTTTGTAAAAATAAAAGATGCATGCATGAGTACTTTCTCAGCACTTTTTTCCTCTTTCTTACTCCATACTCTTCACTTTCTCTTTACTTTTCCTCTTGTTGCGATTTTCTTTTCTTGTCCTTTTCTTTGCCACTTTTGTATTCCGCTCTGGTTCCCTTTCTTTCTTTGCAACCCGAAAAAAACGGCAAAGCAGCCGCCGGTATTATATATTATATATAAAAACTACACTATATTATAGCCCTATAGTTGGTCTCTGCAAACGCTACTAGAAATAATATTGTGTGATGGCTTGGTTAGTTGTGTGTGTGATAATAATCATGATACTCTTCTTGAAGCACAAAAGTGAAGGACAGAGCGTGACGACTTTTTTCATCCTTCTAAAAAAAGGATGTGCTCGGGGTACATTCATTTAATGACGTATATATATTATTACTATTATAAAACAGGAAGTTTTACTTAATGACTATGTAATGCATTCCATCTTTTATAATAAGAAAATGTGCCTGTATTAAAACTCTTTCTTTTTTGGAATTATTTTGTATTGTTTGGAAATATTTATATACCGAGAAAACGTACGATTGTGAAGAATGGTACGTGTAGGTATACATAATATTATGTATTAAAATAGTTTTGTGCGACTGGCGAGAGCACGTAGGTAATATTATCATCTTGTTGTCCATGATTTTTTTTTACTAGCTTGCATTTACTACTTTGATTTGCTCCAGTGCTTTTTCATTCATTATTCATACATTTCCTTTCACGGTTACTGTGCAAAAAATATCATAAAGGCCCACTTTGTTTTTGCAAAACTTTTACATTTTATACCCACGTCAATTTTCTTTTTCTGTTCTCCCATCTTAATAAAGTTGATGAAAAGTAATGAAAGTTGGAGAGAAGAAATAGGTACCACAACTTACAGCAATGTGTCTAATATTTATTCATGTTTGCTTACGCTGACGTTGTTTTTTGGTTTCTTGGTGAAAAGTTTGCACACGTGGAGGATATCATGTTGTGAATTCCAAACACATCCAGACAACGATGGAAAGTGGAGTTGGCAAAAACAAATGTACTTGGAAATCTATTTGAAAAGCGAGCAAGATTCCTGGAAGCAAGTCCCTCCACCACATAAAGAGTAGAAAAAACAGGTATTATATCATCCGATGATGATACTTGGCTGGGTATAAATGCATTGAATTAACACATTACTCTATTTTCTCCATCATCTTTTCATATTTTGTGCGAGCCAACAACAACAAACAACGAGCATACATGGAACACTAGACATTCATTCATTTTCATTCATCTCTCATAATAGTCATCATCACAAAGGCATTTCCTTTTTTCTTTTGATCCGATCCAAAAAACGTAATGGAGTCAGTCGGTCTACTTTCTCCCTTTGATGCTTGCTGCTCGACTACTTTGTGCGCACTAGTTGTTGGAAAGATTAGTATGCGAGATGAGTAGTGGTGTAGCTGATGTTGAGTTGTTTGGTGTGAGTATATTTATATACGTCTACTTTTTCTCTTTTTGTTTATTTGCGGACTACTGGCACGTACAACGAACAAGACTGCTATAAATGCGCGGCGAGGTTATATAGAGTGCAAAGTATATCACACACGGTTTTTTTTCTAAAACTTTCTTTTCGTTTTATTTTGGCATTTTTACTCGAGTATTGCGGTGTACATTGTACATGACTCTGTAGTCTAGTCCGTGAGCACAGAATCTCTGGTTGCTGATGATGAAAATAGGTCATCCCTTGGAACTTCATATTCTGGCACCTGTAGAACAAACAAAAACCGTAAATTATGAGTTGGACTCTCATTATAAATCACTATATCTATGCCTTTTGTTAAAAATATTTCTCTTGATCACAAAAAATTTAATTTGGAGAATGCGTTTGAACTGTGAAAGATGAAAGATTAAATTTCAATTAAGTGAAGGAAACAAGCTGGGCGGGGAGGAGATAATTAAAGGTGGAAAACAGATGGACAGAGGGATGGATTGACGAAGGAGGACTCATTAAAATGGCGCATTTAACTGTATTAGCGGTAGTGGTGATACTCGGTAACATAGACAAACAAAAAGGGTAAACTTGAGAGTTGCCGATGTTGGATGTGGCTTAGTGCCATCACCTTTCATGCAGAGATTTTCACCGGTAGCAGCTTTACGAAAGTTTGTTATTAATATAAGCAGCAAAAGTATGTAAGTAGTGCGACGCAGCTGCATTGTTTAATATTTACCAAATAGAATGAAGCTTGTTAAAGGTTACTAAACTTGAGCCCGTTGAAGTATCAACAAAAATAAAAATATGTATTTCCTTAAACAATATCGCGTTGCCTCTCTAGCAGAAAAGCACAGTTATACGGTGCAACATAATCCTCCCCCAAAAAAAACTTTTTAGAAAACTTAATCCTCCCTACTCTTATGCTACGGTCGATGATATTATACCTGACATGATCCCATTTTCAGAAACGACACTTTTCAATTACCCCTACTCTTATTTTCCACAACATCAGCATAAACATATTAAGAGTGAAATATATCTCTAGTCCAGCGGGAGAAACGTTAATTTTTATCATTTTGAACTGGAAGCACTACTCTGTGCGAGAGCAGCAATAATAATAAGAATAATAATTGTAGTGAATGGTAGCTGCGAGCAAAAGGGAGCCACATGCAAGGAGGCTGTACGCATTATGCCGGAGAGAACGATGCAACAAACAAGAAAATCCATTCATTTAGGGCAAGGAATGCATATTATTACTACAACTTAGAAAAAACTACCATTATAACTGCCAGAGCAGAAGCAGAGTTTGTAAGAGAGATGGAAATGGAAGAGCCCTTCTTTCCTTCAAACGACCCAGCTGATGCCTATCTCTTGAATCTCTTCTCGTCTTACTTATCATAATCCTCAAAAAAAGCAAAGAACATTTACCATTTGAGGAAAAAAGATCTAGCTTGTTTGCCTCCTTCTTTATGTGCCCTATTATTCACACACACAACAACAAACGACATCATAAAAGTACTGAACTAGAATACTCTTTCTCATGATAACAATTTTCAAAATATATAATGGCTAGAAAATTATAAATAGGAAAAGCAAACTTTTCAAGTTCAAAGGGAGTTTTTTCTCCATCGTATGTAGTAAACGTTCTTCTTGTAGTAGGTATATACTCTCCACTCTGGTAAAGTACTCATGAGAATATTACAAAAGAATGCAATTTACATTTACATTTAAATCTAGCAAAAAAGGGCCTCCATGTTTTTCCAGTAGGTATGTATTTTTGTGTATTGCGGGTCCTTAACTGTAACATAACGAACACTTTTTTTCTTTTCCTAAGACAAACCATACATATATGAAGACGATTGTAAATTCTACATTAAACGATGAGGATGGGTAGCCTGGTAGATACTTAACTTAAGGAATGGACATTCAGGGACTACCACCATTCTTTTCAAACGTCATTCTTTTGTGTGTGTGGACTGTGGACAGAGCTCTAAAATAAAAATACACGCACACGTTTGTTCATTCTCTCTGGCCTGCTCAAGTGTCATCTAAAATCCTTACGACGACATGGTTGGTTCTGCCTCACCCTTTGAGCCTTACCTAGACGCAACCAGCTTCCTCCAGCGAAATGAGGACAAAAAGATTGCTCATTCCACACTGCATGTTCCCTTCCTACTGTGAGTGTGATGACGTTATCATTTTATTTCTCTGATGAAATTTCAGTCACCGAGTCTCCTCGTCTGCAGACTCTATTATTCTACCTTTTTGTTCCACCATCCTTTTTCATTGCGCACAAAACTACGATAGCCTGTTTAGAGAAAATTTGTTTTTAAAATAAGAAACTACATTGTTTTATGAAAATGGTACATGGTCATATCGCATTAGATATCGTCAACAAAGCATACTTTCTCAGTGTGTCGCCTCTGCGTTTCCTCAAAAATGCATCTATTATCCTATACCATGTGATCATGGACCATCATGGTGAAGGCGTCGATAAAGCTATGACTAGAGTCGGGATGCTGCTTTTATACATTACAACTCCCCAGATGGATATTACTTTGCTACTTTTTCGTCTTTTATTACAATGAAGTAGTACAAAAATGCAACTTTTTCCACCTGAATCTTCCCGTTTTTTATATATATTCCAACCAGGCTCAGTCAAAACTTTTTAATATTATGTTCCCCCAGCATTTTTCCGCTATCCCTAATATCCATCAATCTTTCAGTTTTTTATTTTATTGCATTTTCCCTTTTTTTCTTAAAAAATGTGCTCCTAGATAAAATTAAAAAAAAGCAATTGGCTTTACCTTTATTGTGGACTGTGTTACTGTGTATATCACATATTATTACACGAGCAGTGTATTATTTTTCTCTGTTTCTTAAGTGTGAAAAAATTAGACATTTGTCACGTCTACCATTCGCTTGCACTCCCCCTTTTTTCATCCTCGTTCCTTATTTCAAGTGTCAATATACCATATCTCAATGACATTTTCTCATATCTTGTCTTTTTTTCCTCTTTTGGATAGAGAGGCTATCATTCTTCTTTTTGTTTGCTCTCTTCTGTATAAATATAATACTAGATTTGATATCATCATTCCTCCTCTCCTCCACCCAGCTAATCTCAAGTCCCATTCTATATTTTCTACACCTCAACTCTATGCCTGGAGAAAAGAAAGACGTTTCTAGAGTATAAATATTTTCTGCCGTCACATTGGAAAAGTGTCAACCGTTCACAAGAGTGCACGTCTATATATGTCCTTTACTCTGTACCCACTTATTTCGAGATGAAAAAAATAAAGTGCTCACTTTTTGAGTGTCGCTGCAAACTTTTGTGGAGAGAAAGTGTGCGGATGGAGAAGAAGTAGTTCTTCAAATGAAATTGATGTTGAAGGATATGGTAAATAGGTAATATGGTTAAAGAAATGGCTCATTCATGGTGCGGCATAAATAACCACCATCATAATAACAGTCTTAAAGAAAGTTGGATAAAATGGCTCTGACATAAATACATATTTTATGCATTATACAGTGTTAGTGGTAATGTTGATAATGGAATGCAAGTGGTGGGGAACAGAATGGAAATTTCTATCATCAGTGCAAAATGCACATGAAAGATTCCAGAGGTATAAAAAATGTTCGTTTTGATGGGCTTATTTTCATGCTAAAAATATAAAGCGTGATGATGGTAATTTTTAAATAGCTTTGCAAGACATGCACATGCATACATTATAATGGCTGAAAAGTAGAGTGAGTGAATCCTTTTTCCTTTGAAAAATTATTCAATTTATTGTGTTTTTAATAATAAAAAGGGCTTATGGTTTGTAAAAATTGCCTCCACTACGAGTACGAACATTTTAGAGTAAATATTACCTGCAGTAAGTATGTTGTAGTTATTTGTTGCTACTACAAGTTTTATGACGTTATGTATGCCTACAGCAGGAGATGTGCATAATAAAGGTCGTTTCATTTCACCTCATTTCCGTTCCTTTGCCTCACATAATATAGTTTTTATGTAAAATGGGAAAGTAACCTTACAATTTCATATCATTCATATTTGATTTTGCAATCTGCATACATTTATGTGTACATGATACGTGTCTCATATATCAAGTGAGTAAAACTCGCAAATGTTTGATATAGCATTCCTAGAGTTCACTGGCCTTCTCCAGTTTCACTTTTGTTCGTATGCATCAAACTTTACACTTTCCACAGGCCGCCATGTCCTTTGACTAAAATATTTTTCAATGGTGTAAGTATCGGTCGGTGGGAACTTGCTGTTTAACATAATAATGATACTCTGAAGCACAGAGAAGCTGTCATATTTCTCCAGTGTGGGCATTTGACAGATTTACTTGAGCTGTTATATGTCTGTATTCCCCTCTGTGTATACTCGTATGCATAAAAGATGGCTTGAATGAGCTTTCACCACAGTTTTCCATGAACTCTATTTCTTAACTTACAAAACACACAAAACTCTTTACATTACATCCGCTTTTTTTTAGGAAGAAAGTCGCCACGTTGTTTCTACTCGTGTGTATGGATTTCCAGAGTTTGATCTAGATTCCAAGTCTTTTGCCAAACAAAAACGTAACATCATCATGATCATCATGACGTGAAATAAGTGGGTCTGGAACATGGCACACCACTACTACATATACAATTTCTCCTGCTGACGACGGACGATGAAGATGAAGGTTGCAAAAATACAAAGAAACATTGCAAGAATGGTACTAGAAGAGGAAGGGAATCATTTTTCTCTTGAAGAATGATGTTGTCCCTCGTCTAAAAAGGAAGCCTCAGGCCAGGCGGCATAAATTTTCCTTCAGCTGGCAAAAACAGACATGGACAAACAAGTCGGAAGGAGGAATTCATGTGCTATTACTAGCCCAAGTTTTTTTCTATTCTTTCTCTGAAAGTGGAGCTCTCTTCTAGCTTATTTCTGATTCCTGTTGTTGTAGAATTCGGTTGAGAGGATAATGCTTTTTCTAAATGTAATGCAGCTTGGGCAAACCAAACCACTATGCCACGTCAAAATGGAAGAAACAGTAGTAAACAGACCAGCTCAGCAAGGAAAAGATTCAAACTTGCTCAACAGAAGAATAAAGAATGCAAGATGAAGAACGAGAAGCAAAAGGGGAAAGGAACGAGTTAAATCACAAGAGAGGGAGACGGGCATGGCACACTCCCGTCTTTCAAACGGAAAGCTAAAAGTCGAAAAGGGAATCTTTACGTATGTACATTAGCACATGTATAGGAGGTTTCTGTTATAAAATCTAAATATTAAACAACGTGACTAGTACAAAAGATAATACATTACATCAGAGAGACAGGAGGAGAGAGGGGGAGACTGAAGACGAAAAAATTTGCAATTCAATGCGAAAAATTAGGGCTTCAACAATATTCCCTTCTTTCACTTTCTCATTCTCTTTTCTTAGTCTTTTACTTTTCTTGTTCAACGTACTAGTGTCAGCTGAGCACTGAACAAAAAGTGCGAGAAAGAAAAAAGAGGAAAAAGAACAAAGAAACGGAGAAAAAGAAAGGAGTATATATGTGTAAGGACCAATGCATGTAGTAATATTACAATCATGTACTTTTTTCCGTTTTACACGTGCTTCAAGATCGGCTTCTTAACTTGATACGAACCACTACCAACACCACAGATACATATTACACCAAACTTGAAATTCATGCTGCTTCAGAGATTCAGAAAGAAGAGAGTTGGCGTTTTTTCTCTCTTTCCTTTGGTGTTCAAGTGAAAAAGTGTTTTTTCTTCTGAGGACATGCATATATGCTTTTGTATAAATGTAAGTTTTTCCTATGTATCAAACTTTTTAACGGAAAAGTCCTGCCAAAAGGAATAAAAACAGATAGAAAAAACGCGGAACATTGGTCTAGACCCTTGCTTGTCCGAATGTGGCTTGTCTTTGGCACAGTTTTCACACTAGTACAGTGTTCATTGTGTGATGTAACAACATTTTGCAATTATTAGTGAAACCTTAAAAAGTACACTTTTATTATAAAAAAAAGGAAGTAAGGAGGAGGGAAAACAAGGTGTTGTTATTACAGCTTTTGTAACACGGCTCAGTAGTGCGTTGGGTAAAACATAAAAGAAGGCAAAGTGTTTAACAAAGTAGCAGACGGATGTACCAAACAATTCCAGTAAAAGTAAAGTTACAATTATTACATATAGTTCATTACTATTACAAGCATTAGCACATGCACTCCTAGATCAATATGTTGATTAATAAATATATACATTTTGAGTAGAGTGACAGCATTGACAGTAAGCTGTTGGAAGTACAGACACACTTTGAACAGAGTAAAGTAGAGTTTGTGTTACTTGAGAAAAAGTAAGTTTTGTAACAAATGAAGGTACGAACAAGAGAACGAAATAAAATTGGAAGAGGAAATAGTGAAGAATACACAAATCTTACTTTGTTGTTTCTTGTTCTTTTTACTTGTACTTGGTGAACTACTTACTTTGCTAGGTTCTCCAGAAATGGATTAAGTTGACTAAGTAAAAATGTAAGCAAAAGCTAAAGAACTGTGAGAAAGTCATTGTAAAGAAAGAGTAAAAATAAGAAAAGAGCCGATGACGCAGGAGAAAAAAGCCAGTAGGTTGAGTGATTTTGCGAACAGCATTGTACTGTTGATTTTTTACGTTACTCTTTTGTTGACTCTCAAACAACTTGTTTGTGTATTTGTCCAAAATAAATATTGCAAAGATATGAAAAAGTATTATAGCTAATTTTAATGAAAAAATATGCAAGAAAGACGAATCTAATCTAATAATCAAGAAATTCTGTTCATATTCATAGGTAGGTGCATGTTATCAGTTTTGTCTATAGACATTTGTATGCCATCATGCCAAGATATGAATAAAAAAGGAAATTGGCTTGCTTCACTGAAATTGACAAGCTTCTCATGGATTCTACGACAGGTTGGTGAAAGACCGGATTGGTGAAAAACAGGTCCGGTTTGGGGAAATCAATTTGGTCCAAATT
>JAQIXX010005569.1:0-13754 GCA_034700605.1 Willowsia nigromaculata | reverse complement strand
TACCACTTGCCGTGGTACAAAATCAACTAGCTTTTAAACAAGTCATTTATTTACCACAGTTAAGGTTCATCATATAAAAATTATATCATGTATTACGCTGATTATTCACAAAATATCTGCATATATTTAACATTTTCATAGCAAGTCCCTTCCAAGTAAAGTGTATTAAAAGTGACAATATCGTGTCTAAGCATAACGTAAAGACATCCTGCACTGGTAAAGGGGTTACACGACATGATACACAGAACGAGCAGAGCAAAGACCGATCATCACCACCACCGTCACTGCCCTATCATGCCATTATGTAATACCCACAATAATAACCAGTGCATTTTGCAAATTCCTCTGAGCTTGCTTGTTTATTGTCACGGCTGCTATTAATATTACCTTTACTTTCTGCTAATGTTTTGCATTCTTGTGGGTTAGCTGGTGATTATGATGAGAATATAGTTTTGTAGTGCAGCTGCAGCAGAAACAAGAGTGAGAAAAAGGCCTTCCATTCCATCACCACCAGCGTCGTCATTCACTCATGGCAAGCATTTAAGTGTGGCTCTACGGTACCTCCGTGCAGGCAATCATCGTAATACCTTATAGCTAAATAAAAAAATTACTCATTTTTCACACAGTCAATACCGGTAGAGCATGCTGAGAGTTTAAATGAATTGCATAGGAAAATATATTATTGGGCTAGGGATAGTAGATTGCTCTAAGACTTCGATGTATGTGCTTCCTTGGCTTCCTTTTCCTTGCCAGATTTTTTTTACTTTCGTTCGAAAACTAAATAAAAATTAATAACGTTGTTGCAAATTCGAGAACTTAAAATGAATGTAATTATTATTCATGTAATAATACGCAGATCGTTACATAAGAGGCAACTCATGTAGACGCGGTTACGGAGGACTTACTTAATAAGCTATTGTTTGGGGTCTACCAGCTAAAAAAAAAGTTGAATGTCTGTAGGGCAGCAGTTAGTAGTTGGTTGCTCTAAAAATATGCCATTTTTTGCTAATGATGCGACAACGCATTGATGAGAATTGTGTAGAAAAGCGCTACTACAATATGGACTGTGGAAAAGCAACACTGAATGTTTTAAATGGTGATGGGATGCCTGTAAAATACGGTAATTGTGTAACAATTTCAGATAAAAAGAAGAGAGAATTAAACTGAAAGGTGAGGTGACGAAAGTCAAAATAATGAAAATCTGGTCGATTGTGACGGGAACAAAAGTTGTTGGCCCATGGATCAATCAAGAATCAAGAATGAAAAAAAGTGTAATGCTTTTGGTGTGATAAATGCACAAACACACACCGCTTTCAATGAAATGGTCAACAAAATCGGTCAAAGTATCGTAGCTTTTTTAAAGTATGCTCAAAGCAAACTATTTAGCAATAAAACTGCTGCTTTTCTAATTACGTTTCGTTCCCGTTTACTTTGTAAAGACTGATAAACAGCTTGGACTTATTAAAGTAGTGGAGTGATTCATCGTAATTTTAGGGAAACAATGAAATGGATTCAGTGAGAATCTGTGGCACAAAATTATGGTGAAATGAAGCCCATCATTTCATCGACATCACGCGCGACAACCACGACCACAAAACAGCATTATTAGACAGCTTGTGTGACGAGGAACGACCACATACATACCACACAGAAGATGAGTTTCGTTTTGTGCAAACCGTGATAATTCATACATGACCATAATAATACTATAGTTAGTAACTGGTCGATGCGTTATATTAATCATATTATACTTTAATTTGGGGGTTCCCTTAAGCTAAAAGCTTGCATACAGACAGGAAACAGCGAAGATTCAACATTTTAAAATAGTATGTAACTTTTAGATTCAAACCATTCGAATTAAAAATTTTTAAATTCCCGCATGGAACATTTTTTTCTAAAACATCCATGAAATTACGTCATTTTGTAAAAAAAAAGAAAAAAAAAGACTAGGTGTTTATAAATTTGAGTCTGCACTGTTTACACTGCCAAGCGCACTTAATACCAATTAAGTTGTACCAATTTTATAAGATAATGAGGCAAACTGGTTAGATCAACTATAAATGTAATGCCTCTGGTACAATGACAAATGTGTTGAGAGAAGGGACAATAATAAGATATTTAATAAATGCTGATGTCGCACATAATATTTAAAAAGACAGTACATTTAAATGAGAGTATGCATTGTCAGCGTTCAAATGACATGAGATTGAATTGACGCAAAGTAGAAAATAATATGTTAACTATTTCGTACGTACCCTGTGCTTCGGGCGTGCAATGAAAAATGCAATCAAAATCTCTCCTTAGTTGCTAGATGAGCTTTACAAACACGAGAATTATGAGCGTTTGAAATCGCTTTCATTTATTTTTCATTTATTGATAAATTCATTGTTATGCGTTGGATGAGTAGTTTAGTAGTTTTGTTGGCTACGATGATGGTGGTGAAAAGATCTTGATTTCCTTAATCATCCTCCATCTCAGCTTTTATGCTATTTTAAATGCACCAGAAACGCCTGTAATAAAGCGCATTACACATTTTATTGAGAGAGCAATTCAAACGTGGGTAATTGAATGCACGGTTGATGATAGCAAAGTAACTGATATTATTATATTTCAGAAAAGCATGCAACTATATTTACAATGTTAATGATATATAGCTTTCAGTTATTTTATTTTGCCCTTTGCATTTTAGTCGTTTCTTTATTTTTTCCCGAGTGTGCCTTTTAAATGCTTGAATACAAAATGCTAACGCGAGCTCATTTCGCTTAATTCAAGTCGTGTTAAAATTAAAATAGTTTATACACAATTACTTTCTTCCTCCTTAAAATGTGGTTGCAATCTAGATATTTTAGACACCTATATATCTTAAAAATTAGATCAACATCCCCCTTCGTTCCGCAAAGGGATGAACAAGTAGCTCATTAATGTCTTTCTTCAAATGAAGAGGAGTCTCATCAATTTCATTAAAAAGTTCCATTTCCATGCGCTTGTTTTCATCCACAGATGCAAATTTTAAACTCTATTTTATTTTTAATAATGATGAATTGAAACTTTGAAACATTTCATTTGCAAGATTATCTTGTTCCATTTAGTGATGCGGAATAACGGAAATATCCGTGTAACTCATAAAGCATCAATGATCTAATTCTTACCTTTAGATCTTGTATTTCTTTAGACACTTTACATTTGATAATGTAAAAAATGAAAATGTCGCGACAATCGAATGCATATTATGAATACCCACGAGTTACGTGCTATGTAAGTGTACACTACTGTAGACATTACATTTCGCACAAACTCAAGAAGCAGCGACAGTAATCAACCGGATGTATTGAACACAATGATAGCTTCAATTTCATCATTTTACGCACTCAACTCATCATCTACAATACCTATATTTCTTAATATCTACTTTAGAGAACATAATATAGAACATGAATATTCATTTAAGCTTTTTTTTCGTTTGATCTATTTATTATTGAGAGCTTATCCATCCTGTACTAAGCAATACTATCCTATTTCATTCAGTATTCATTTGCAAGTGCTCTGTGTGCTAAATCCATCAAAAAATTCCCACTGATATTTTTTGTCATCCTTTTGTAAGTTTTTACCGCTCCTTGTTGATACAAATTACTCGACAGACTTGAAGTGCGTGCATTTCCCAATCAGTTGTGTACATTATTTGTACTTCCATCCGACAAATGTAAAAAAAATTGTGACATAATATCACATACCTATCTACTTTGGAATATTTTACAGTGGTTCAACAAAAAACAAAATCAATTCTACAAGAAGCTAAGTACATGCGTCTTATCATCACTCCATGTATTAAGTATGTGCGTGTCATAAGGCGAGAGAACTCTTGTAATAAAGTATCCACTTGGACATACAATACAACAATTATAAACCTAAACTGTTTAAGATTACAAATTACGCATCGCATTTTTGTGTTGTTTACATAAGGTTCTTGTTTCCTATTATTTATCTACTTACACATAAATAACTGTTCAAATCATTGTATCCTTTAATAAGTACTATCAATACAGTCTCATATGCATAGTTGCGCCTACTGGTATATCAAACATTAGACAGTGTTTGGCAAACTACAAAAACACATTTTAAAAGAAAATTTGTAATATTAAAATTATATGAATTTCCCTTTCATTTTAAAGTCTGAAATATGTACCATGTACCTACCGGAATGCTCACATTAAAAAAATTATTAGTTCATTGCTCATCTTTTAAAAGCACGAGGTACATAGCTGCTGATTAAATTAATGCCCTTAATAACTGATGATTACAAGAATTTTAAAGTCAGCCAAGAATTGTGACGAGATTTTTATTGTTGAGTATATTTAATAGAAGGGTTAAACATTTATTGCCTATTTACTGGCAAAGGAAATCGATAAAGAGTTTCCCCTCTTTGATAATTGCATGATATTCAATAATGTAGATTGAGGAGGATTACATGTTTACATGGACTAAAAGCTTCGATTTATTTTTCACTTCATGAATGACGGAAGATTAAAATGAATTTGCAGATTTGACAATAGTATAGCTTTAGGTTAGGTATACTTAATATGCGATTATTACTACCCAGTTAGTGCACTACCCATAATATCATCACATTACATAAAGGCCATTTTGAACGTGCGATTCATTATCAAAGACCTGATACATAAGTAGTAGTAAATAGCAATTATTATACTAATATGATTCGAACTTCTTTCTCATCACCTACAAAACTCCACATTTTATGCGACTCTTCAGCAAATGTTAAATATAAATAAAAAGACCAATCAATGGCAATTTTGAACGATTTCAGGTACAAATTTTTTAGTCTCATATAATTTATTACCTCCAAACGGGTGCAAAATATTATGTAACTTAACATTTTGTTTACAGTCTGGCCTGACGATAACAAGCTCTATAAAAAGTTTACAGTTTGCAAGTGTGTACGATTTAATTTTGTATCACGGCAGAATGGCAGACACAAATATTTAGCAATGAGTAACGAATATGGCAAAGGAGAATGAGAAACGCAATTATCTCCATCTTATTTATATTTATGGCAAAGAAACCTAATGTGTCACCCATCTTAATTCCCACATAGTTATCAAGTTAGCATATTATTGTGGTGACTCAAATTGATAGTCAACTTAAAACCAGAAGACAAGGTAGGACGTTATCTTGAAAGTTGTAAGCAAGATTAGCAATGTTTCTGAGAAGATGAGGGAAAATATCTTTTGTTAGAGATACAAAATATCTTAAACCACCTTAAATTCCAGATTATATATTTTGATTATTGACTAACTCTAACAACTTCCCTTCGGCACAACAAGGAACAGCTATATTGCTTTGAAAATCTTGCCCAAGTAAGCGTCAATCATCAGCATCATATCAGCATTAACACAAACTAAATCTTTGGTACTGAAAAATTGCCAAATGTGTATGCAACACATTTAATTTGACAGCCAAGAATTTGGTATCTTGGTTTGGGGCAACAACACACAATTCAGAGCAGTTTTATTTTTAAAACCAAAATCATCGTGCTATTGAGTAATCCAGCAAGCATGTGTTGCTAAAAAGCTAATAAACCACTTTACGGGTAAAATATGACAGGTATAACTAGCTGAGCACGGTAACGGTACGGTGCCGCACGATGATGTCATCCTTATGGAGTCATCATATTAGAATAATAACTTGAGCCTTGTTATTTGTTACATATTAGATTATCATACTCATCAGCAACAGTATGGTAATGAGAAGCGAAACGAACCACAAAATTATAATTTGCATCATGTCCCAGATAATGCAATAAAATCAATATTGTTTTATTCACGGCTTATGCTGGTACCAATCACGTCGACTTGTTAGCTACAACAGCGACGAGAATTGCATGCATTCCGTAATTCAATTATTCGGAAATATAAGGATTATCACTTTTTCGAAACAGTATTAAAAATTGGAAGGGAATAAGTAAAAGATGAAAAAGTAAATTCTACATGACCTCGATGGCATAATTTGGTACTGTGATGTGTCTGAACCAGCCAAATTACAGACAATGAAAGAAAAGGTGATGCATTTAAACTGCAACATTCAAAAGGGGGAATAGGAGATGCAAAAATATTTAAATTTGCTCTAGAACAAAGTAAAAGTGCCTCTTTACCCAAATTTACGTACACCAAATAGTGATCCTTACTTGTCGTGAGAATTAAACTCGACCTAGCAATGTGAAAAAACAAAAAGTAGGTAAACGAGCATCACGGAATTGCATACTCATTGACACCAGGCAGGAGAATAAATTCTCTACAGAAATGCACACAACAGCATTATATCATGTACGTGCTGATATGTATTGCATTTTCACTTTCAAATTAACACTTTTTCTCTGTGACCTAGCATAGGTTTTCTGCTTATTTTAGTTAGACTAACAATTAAGTGTATCACGATCGTAATGATGGCATATCCTGAGACATTGCTCGTTCTCACAAATAATAGTTTTCATTAGCATTTTGGTTTATGTGCGCAAGTATTTTTTAACCTTTCATATTTTTGTACAGAACACATTATTGGAAATTTTATTCTGTGCCAAAAATAAAAGTTTCTAGTATCATAACATTTCTTCTAATACTGGTGATCTTTCAATTTGAAAATTGTATTGGTTAAGTAGCTCAGACAAACAATGGACAAGTGGACAAGACAGATATACAAAGTGAACCTTTCTTATCGTTCTAATTTCACATGAAGTAAAGATTCACAGAAATTAGCATGAGAACCAACAATATTTCCTACCTTAATTGCTTATATAATCAGTGGGAAAATCGATGGCGCTAAAACTCACTCAAGTAATAAGTCTATTACACTTGCATATTACTTGCATTCAACTGCATTTCTTGCTCTTGCCAGTTCCTACATACCATATAAATATATAGGTCACATCATAGTTACTTACTACTGTTTTTAAAAAGCAATCTATCTTTTATTACAATCTAACATTGACAATAACAAAAAGTACAAAAAAGAAATCTTGAACATTTCCTAGAGTGTGATCTATATTAAAAATTCATTGTTAAGTAAATATGAAGAAAATAAGTATTTGCATATCTATACACTAAATCGAAAAGTGATGATGATATATGAACCTTTATTGTGTACGTATGTAGGTACTTATGCATAAAAGTGAAATGAGTGAACATGAATAAAGTGCAGCGTGCACTTGTCCTGCTTGCATGTACCTATTATTGTAAACAGCAAAAATACTATGATTAATTTTTGAGACATTAACACCTTGTCTTACAAACCTTTACAAATAGTAGCGTAAAGGTTGCATCATATTCATCACAAAACATTTTACTTTATTGCTGCACTACTGTACCAGTCTCATCAGTGTACTTTCCTACATGAGGAGGGTGAAATGCTTAAATTCCTGTCTAAAACTCAACAATTGACAATGTTATCTCTAAATTTGTTGTCCTCCTAGACTTAACCCAAATTCCCAGATCGATGTAAATAGCTTCGTGTGAATCTTATAATTAGGAATAATCAGATAGTTTTATTTTGTTGAATGAAAAATAGATTGTATGGAATGGATAACAATAACAGAAACAAAACGAATGACACCGGGATGAATGGTGGGGATAAATAAGGTGCCAACTCACTCAGTTAATAAAATATAGTTCATTTGTAATTTCTTATCGTGATTCATTGTTCAGAGGCTCAGCATTCCGAAATTTGTGGAAGAATGTGCGCAATATTTTGTTATGCAGATTCAATCTATTGCATGGCTCAACAACACAAACAAAAAGACACCCTCATTTTTCAAAAGGCCGATATTTTTGAAAACCTCACGAAAAGAGCAATTTACATACAATCTACCATCCACCCAATTCTTGTCCTGACTTTGTAAAAATCCCACTTGTATTTGCAGCAGTTGGTGGCACTTGGCATTATACTACTGAAGACCGAAAAACATCAGTGATTGTGAACGAGTACAAACACAAAGAAAGCTTAAACTCTTTGTGATAATTTAGTTATTATCAGATTGGAGCAATGCAATGGTTTGTAAAACGGAACAAAATGAGTCACCAATGCGCACAAACAAGTGAGAATTTCCGTAGGTCACGGTAGTCAATTCATTCAACTAATATTATCATGCGTATTTATCGCCATTTTCTCTCTTCTATTTGTGCACTCTTGTCTTGTCATTTTCAACTTGCAGCAAATTACTTTCGCATATCTTGATCTTTTTTCATCCATTTTTTTCTTCTTTCGCCAATCAAGGAATTCATGACAGCTTAGTTCACTTTAAGGTTTGATAAGGATCATCAAGGGAAGTGTTCAGTACTCACAATATTCAAAATATGCGTGAACAGAACAGCTTATTTCAGATTGATGCAGGACAAAAAGCAAACCACGACCAAAATTATGTTTACGCTAAAAATGCAATATTTCACCTTCGTTCTCACACTTATCCAATTTTAACTTATTCAACCTTGCTTCTCTTTTTGCTCTTAAGGGAACTGTTAAAAATTGGAGCACGCATTTTATTTCATACAAAAAATCATGCCACAAATATTATAATCCGCTAATTATGGCTATACACATAATATGATGACCACACAGTAATCGTTTTATTATACTTAACCATAACTCAATGAGCATCTCTTTTCCTTTTTGTCTCGCAACAATACTTCCTTTGTAATACATGAATTGTTCCTGATGTCCCATATAGCTTGAATAACGCATTTTTTTGCAGAAATCAAATATAGAATAATGATAGTAATTACTTCAGTCAACAGCACAAGTTCGAATCGTAAAAAATGTTGTGGTTTCTTTACTTTCTTGAAATGTAAATGAACAACATAAAAATATCATCACGCGCATTGTAAAATTTAGAGCCGTGTACAATACTAAAAATTTGAAAGACAATTTTGATGCCACTTGTGAATACCTAATTAGAAACTGGACATGAATGTAGAATGCAGCTTCGCGTCGCTGGTGGTATGCTTTTGCCAAAGATAATGGCGCACGTTGCACATGTAGTTTTTGAAGGTCTATGGCACACTGGTTTCTTCGCAATTTTCTGTAATTTTTGTTACCCTTCTCGTTGTATAAAATATTAAAATTTTCAAGCTACAAACACAAGCTACAAACCATTAAGTTTAAAACAATGGTGCAGTTTGTGCATGCCGATTGGAAAGATGTATCAAAATATATACGATTATATAATAGGTTATTCATGACCCGATCCTGATCAAAGCAGACGAAAAATAATGAATTCAGTTTATGCAAGAAATTCGTTAAATTGCTTGTTCAAGCTGACCATTGCGATTTATTAGTGATCATTATGATAGTTGAGCTTGGTTGTAGTAAATGGGAATTAATAGTTTTATAGCCCCTAAGAAGAAAAGTGAATATATCATGGCGGCATAGTGCAAATTTGGTAAGTATTTTGGAAAATATAGAGCACGATAAAACATTGTGCCTATGTATTTAAGCTTCTTTAAGGTTACCTGTCTTATGGAGGACATGACATGCTCAATGCATAATTTTTTGTGGAGGCGAGTGGAAACGGAATTTTCAGCATATAATTGAATCTATTTGACATGGATTTTACCTCTTGGCACTCAACTCTAGAACCCTAAAATGACCCAAATAGCCTATTATTGTCCATTTATCTGCTGCAATCTGTATAAAAAGACTGAAATGCCGAGTTTAACTCGCGTTGCTTGTTTACATTTTCACGCATAATACTATGTGAAGACCTTAAAATAATGTTTTTCATTGATGTTTTACGCATTTCAAAAACTGTGTAGTACACCGCAAAACGATGAGTACGAGGTTAATTGTTACGCAGGCTCTACAATTACACGGAGCAGAGCACCACAATTTTTGGGACCTTCAAAAAAAATCGAAAAAAATTTATTGCCCTATCATCATCTAATCATCACTGCTGCACTACCCCAATAATAAAACGAGGAATTCGTAACATATCACGCCAGAGACATAAATAGGCATATCGGTACAGTAAATCTGTTGATGTACTCTTCAGCACATGCACTTGACATCTTAGCATATGTATAGAGAAAAGCATGATATGATTAATGACTCAATGATGTGCGATGATAATGATGACAATATCTGTTGAAAATGTGATGTTGTAGCTCTTGTTTGAAAGAAATTATACGATCTCAAATGTGATGTTTTTATTTTTACGAGATGCATGATGTCTTGGCCAAATAGATTTAAACACTTATTTTTATGGGCTAGTACTGACTGCTGACCACCAAAACTCTATAAACTGCACTTGTATTATTGTACACTCGGATTAGCTTAGCATTTAAAAAAATCATAGACACCTTTTCGGATGGGGTTTAAATGTACATTTGTTGTATAATATATGAAATATTTTTATTTGAGAATTACGAAGGATGTATGTATCCGCCCATTTTAAGCTGCCTTTTTATATTTGAAGGGTACTAATAATTTGAGACAGCAAAACTGTAAAGCTAACTCATAATAAGTAAATATATGTGAAGTAATACGTTTCTTGCAAGTCACAAAATGAAATCAAAATCGACCATTCACTTTTTAAAAACTTTTTCAGGAGTGCATGAAACATAAATGGTGCAGTGGTAGAGAACTTTATTAGCCCACACCGTGACGAATTATTTGAAGCAATCTACATCTGCATAATAATATCAACTCAGGTCGTGCTGGTAAAAGCAGAAAACCCTTTAAAAAGCCTTAAACTTTTAAATCAGGCGATGAGATAGTTCCCTGCAGGTATGTCGTGTTTGTGAACTGCCAAGTCAAAAAGTACAAAAATAGACAATAGTTCACCCTCTCAATAATGCTTAATTGTTTAAAAAATCATACATATAACAAGTAATTCGTACATAAATTCTAAACAACAGAAAATGCATAACGAACGGACGGCCAAGACAAGGTAACATAATTATGAGCATGAACTTATGTTTATCTGCAAAGCGAATCCTTGAAATTTTCAAGTTTCAAAAGAAGTGCAGTAGGGTGGGTGGTAACTACTTAATGGGCACAGGTAGGTAGAATGATAATTTTGCTGTTACTTTTGAAACCTGACATGAATAAAATTATTAAATTCTTCATTCATTCATTCTCAACTATTGTCAGTAAACGGTGAACTTGAAGATTATCATTCATCATTGTTTAAGAAATGCTGCTTCCTTAGCCCAAATTTTAGGTGTTTCACAATGCATAATTGGAGACTGGAATATGAAATGTTAGCTATTTGTAACATCTCAAGTAGCCCCAGTAAAATGACTTTGGAACTCACTAAAGTTCTCCGCAACGGATCAAACCATCCGTATTGCCCTACAAAGTTGCCCTCAAGATATTTTTGTGACCTCTGATCCCATGCTTCAGATGCTTGAATTTTCACACCACCCCATTCAGGGTTAGTATTATGACGTCGGGATATATTGGTATTGGTACTTACACTGACTGGCTGGACAAGGTGGACTAAGAATTCTTCGTCAATGGAAGCAATAAGGTCTGGACACTTGACAGCTAGTGAGATAACTAGCAACCCGTTAGCATTACTGATGTAGATTCGATTGTTGATGTTGATCCAAAAGCTGGTAATGTCTGGAACGCGAGAGTTCTGGAGAAAGCTTATAATTGGTTGTGTTGTCTGCGCGTGCTACGAGAGCTGTGCGAAGCACATTCAACTTTACGGTTCTATTGGCGAATATGGAGTTGCTAATATCTTCAAGTATCTATCAATCTATCTAGTGTCAGCCTTTAGAACTATAAAGTATTTATTATTTTTCCTTGGGAGCTGACACCTCATTTGCATTTTCCAAACAAGTTATAGCATAATAATCAAAATAGATAAATTGATGGTTTGCAAAATATCGCAAGCTCTGATGCTGTTGTGGAGCCAGTTGAGCAGTTAAAAATGCATACAAAAAGAAGACTATATAGTTATGATATGCTATTTATTGTGATTAGGTAAATATCATACATATCATACATACCTAATATTGAAGTTGAAAAATTCAACCCATAAAATCTCACTAATTAGAGAGGTCATGTAGCCTCTCAACTACAAGAGCGATTGTCATTTCAACGAGATTGACATAAGACTTGTACATTCCATACAGACACATGTGCGACCACATAAGAATCAGGGTCCTTACAAAGAAGCCGCTTTTCAGCATCCGCAAGACGATTTCCTCCCGTTTTGGCAATCCAGTCTCATCTCTCTCTACTCCAAGAATCAGTCCGACAGCGACATACAACAGAATACTCGATCCGACTAGAATAAGGGTGGCCAAAAATCGGAGATAATAGGCTTTCGCAGACAGTCTTGTCTGTAGGCCGAATATGGAGTCTTCCGCGAAACGGAATCCTTTCGGGCCAACATGGAAATATCTAACGAGCAACAAGGTGATAACGTATGCAGCGTATGTGATGTATTGATTGCCAAATCCAATAAAGTTTGTGAGCATCTGAACCAGTATGAGAAAGCCAATAGCTACTCCGACCTTGCAGAGCTCCTCCTCCTGCAACCAAAGATAATATTTAATTTATATATTTAAATATAAATTAAATTGACATAGGTATAACATTTTGGGAACCATAATCAACTTCATAGTCTTGCCATTCACTGTGGTCCTTTCTGATATCGATTTGGTTTTCATTGTCGTCGAGAGTCGCGTGAGTGTTATCAGATGAATGATAAAAAAGAATATTGACGGTATGCAGGAAAAATGTATGAATTGTTGGAACAGCAATTATCGCAAAGTTAAAAAATCATTCATATGAAAAAGTTCATTGGTTCACAAAATAGCTTCACAGCGAATAAATCCGAAATAATGACAATTTGTGATTGGTTTGTTAAGATGGCTACTACGTCTATCCACGGTTTTTTCATTAGGTACTTTCTAAGTACAACGAAAAACGGCATATTTTTCTGTGACGTAATTTTGGAAAACTAATAATTTTTTATTGGTACATGTTCCTGTCAATGGCTGTCATTGCCAGTGTTGCCCTACGCTCAAAGTTTTAGGTTTCAATGGCTCAAGTTTGAGTGAATGATTTAGCCTAGTTGTACATTTGGCAAAGTGATCGAATTCTGTGTGAAGCGACGCAAGCAGTTAGGGCATCGCACGTATTCCATCTCCAGTTCATTAGATCCGGGCGGGGTGACAGTCTTGGGACGTTTTCGGATGCGAAGAGCTCCATTTTCGCTTTCGCTTCCTCGAGACAGCGTGCTCCTCACTCCAATTCCTCTATAATATGTAGAGTTTTTGGAGTTCAATTAAATGATTTCGTTCATAGATAATCTATGTCATTTTTGCAAATGTCTAGTCTAGTTACCCCTCCACCAGGATAATTGGCAAATGGAGGTAGACCCTTCTCTCTGTCATCTTGATAAACACTTTCAACATTTTCAATAAAGTTTAGCCCCCGTCCTCCTGTCGTATTCCGAGCTTCACGATAAACGGCACTCGTTTTCTCAAGTTTTCCACCATCATGCTACAAATCTGTTGGTGAAGTGTTATCCTCCATGTGGGGTACATTTTATTTAAATTACAAAATTTACATAGCACTGGTGTACTCTTCTCATCTGCAGTCAACCTTGTAACGCCTTCTTCAGCGACATTATTGCTCTTCGACTCAGACGCGGTTAATTTCTCCACAATAATTGTTTGAGAACCAGATTCCGTTACATGTTGTCTGGTTTGTGTGTCCAATCGTTCTGGTGAAAT
>JAQIXX010005568.1:0-13756 GCA_034700605.1 Willowsia nigromaculata | reverse complement strand
ACCGTCAAATCCAGGAACCCACTTACCATGAACCTATTTGATTATATAGAACGCATACGCTCAAGTTCATTGTAAAACTTTCTCAAGCATTCAACAACCTATCATAATTACTTTTCGATTGAATGCTTTGTAGACCTTCTCAATGCTCTGAATCAGGTGAGGCTCATACGCACTTTCAAACAATTATCCAAGAATAGTTTGGCCTTACTTGAAAGCAAACCAAAGTATAAATTTCGAATTATCATGAAATGCATTTCAAGGAAAACTACAGTTGCTCAATGCCTTATTTAATTAAAATGAAAAATATCTAGAACCTTTTTTAATCCACCAAACAGATATAAGTAACTCGAGAAGGCAACCACACAAAATTTATTTATTTATGGAAATATTTTGAGATAACAAATTTTTTAATTGAGAGGAGCATTCCGTAAAATGGAACAGAGCGGAACAATATAGAATTCTAAAACCCGGAAATAATATATGCCATTTAATATTTATTCAGGTTACCTTCATAGGCAAAACCATCATTTTCTTTCAATTTGCTAGAATGTTTAATGTGAACGAAGGATAGGATTATTTTTCTTAAAACTTTTCCTTGCAAATAAGCTGTGTCTCTTTAAGTGAACAATGTATGTCTGTTTGTATTAATGCAGTGATCATTCAAGGAATTAAAGAAGCCTTAGATTCAGAAGCAAACCGAAATTGTAATATGTAATACTATATTATGAATTTATTGAGCGCAAATTTAATAAAATATTTGCAAATGCAATAACAGTTCTACGTACCGGTAAAATAATGTGGTTACTGTAGCTCAAAGCTACTAGGAGTTAGTTTAAAAACCAATAAATTCAATAAGGCAGTCAGTTCAGTTTGTCTAAGTGGTTTTGAGTCTCGTGGATTGGCAGTAATTTTTTAGTCAGTTACTCAGAAGAATAGAAATGGTTTCAATTCTGATAAACGGTTCCAACTCTTCAAATTGAACTTGCACCATAGGTTTTCTCAGAATTCACATGGATTTTTATGGTAAAACTTCTCATCTTTATGCGCCAATGGGCGTATCGCTTCATTACTTCGAAAAAATCTGTCGTGCTGTTACAGAATTACATATAAATAAGAAGAACCTGAAAGTTTCTTTAGTTCTTACTATTTACTTGTATTGTAAAACGAGCATGTCATAATATTATTATCACGTAATTGAGATCAAGAATGACCAAAGTAACTTTCTGCGCATTTTGAATGCAAGTGAATGCTAACACTTGATAAAATCTTACATTAATCAACTCAAAGGTCAATTTCATTTCTTTGTTGCTGTTGTAATTTATTCTTGTAAACAATCTGACAATTACCGGATTTTATGAATTACAGCATTTCCTGAAAGGTTAACGTTATCTGGTGTACATGGCAAGACAATAATCATCTTTTAACTCAATACAATATCCTGCAGAACTCCTGTATTAATGCGTTTCTCGGAACTTGGAATGGGAAGAACTTTTTGCTCATTTGTTTAGTTGCACGTAAGACCTATCTGTTTACATACAATTTCCAGACAATCAACACAAAATTAATTGATTCTCCCTATTCAAATATCTGATAGAACATGCATGCGGAGTTTTGAAGAAATGGTTAACAGTTCACATACTTCGTGTAAACCAAAACTCATTTTCTGAAAACAAGATGGGATCTCCTATACATAACACTTTCTAATTACAATTGGGATTTGCTTTCACCAACTTTAGCAGTCTCAAACAAAAGGTTGTTCAAAGATGGGAGTAGACTGTCTCGATTCTTTTCGAGATTCCAAAATATAATGAAAGGGACAGCAAATGAGTGGATGGTAGGTATTAAATCTCGTGGCACCTTTTGTTCCAGTGAAGTACATTAAGTTACATAATGATGAATACATGGTTAAGTATCAGTTACTGGTGACCCTGACCTTTAGGATTACCTCTGGCAAAAAAGACGAAAGGTTGTACACTTATCTTGTACTAAGATGAAGTAAGTATGCAGAATGTATAATAGATATAAATTAAAGTTGGTAGGTAATTAAGACGGAGACTGACAGTACTTATTGTGAGAGTGATAGATAGCAAAGGTTTAAGTTTGTTACAGTTACAGCCATGTTCGGTATTCCTAAAACTTTCAAGCAAATGCTAATCTGTCCATGGGAAATTCATCATGCCTAGTGGAGAATTTTGGAGATAAAATGGAACTGATTGGAGATTCTAAAGGTCTACATTCTATGATCAAGTTATACAGAAAGGTTGTTAAACTGCCTAATGACATACCTGTGCATTGCTCCAATATTTGCTGTGCGTGTCAAATTGGCCAATTTTTGTTTCTTTTGTAGCAAATGAGGGGACAGACGCAAGGTGATTTTGTTATAGGTCGTTGTTCTTTGCATTGCATTTCTATTCGCAAGAGATTTGTATTACATCGTCACTTATTCAGTTATTACCAGTATTTGTCTATTGCAACATTCCGGTTTAATTTGCTGTCAAAGAGACATGAAGAAGAGAAGTTGCTAAATTTTGTGTCAAAAACGGATAATGAGCGAATACAGTATTTTGTCTGTTCATTTATTTTCTATGGATCCTGGTCATGGAAAATGGGAGATTTTTAGGATTTCCTTTTGAATGAAAGTAAAAATATGACGTTTGCGATGATAGATTTTAATGAAAATGTACTCGATGAAAAGAAATGGAATTGCAAAAAATTTGATGGTGTTTTGCAATAAATAAAAGGGCTCTGAAATTCCCACGTGTTCATCATTTTTATAAAATAGCATGCTACAGTGTCACACTTCGACTAAAGTTGTCTATGAGTAGCAAGCTATTAATCCGGTACAACTATTATTATGACACATGTTTCAAGTTATGATTTTTTCGTCTACGTAGATAAAGTCTGATTTATAGTTAGTTTTGTTATTAATGTCATATTTTACCAGCGCTCTAGTTAGTACTAAAAAGGAGCGTACAAGACGGAAAAGGCTAAATCAAGGTCCTTTATGTTGAAGATAAAAGTCTATTTTAAGAATTTCTCAAAACTTCAAATAAGACGGATAAAATCCCTATTCTTTCAATGCTCACTATTAGGACAAGAATTTTGATTAAGTAATGTACAGACTTCCTTCTTGTGTTAATTTATTCGCGCAACGTGGAGGCTTTACAAATATGACTTTACTAGTACAATTTTGTAAATATATAATGGTATAAAATATACAGAGATTGCTTTTGTAAGACAATCACTTCAAATATAATACTGTCGCTATGGTTGAATTAAAATTAATTTTTAAAATTGTGGTCCTACTTTTAATACCAATCTGAATATTCTGGGTTTGTTTGATAACAGTTTTCAATAAAATTCATCATATTAGTAAACTTAAATACCTTTATAAAATATTAAACCTTAGTTTAAGCTATCAGTTTTATTGTATAAAGAATTGAGTCATGTGGTTTTGGCAGTAGAAAAAATGACTGATCGCATTTCTGTAATAGTTTGTAAGCACTTGCAAATAACCCAGATTAACTATTAACATAGAATTAACTTAACTTAGCATACACACTCAGAAAAATGGAACTCATAAATCAATTTAAAAAATCAGTAGTGCTTGCAAACATAAAACATTATAAATATTCTGGAAGCAATGATTAATAGTACTAGTGTGGTCTGCTTTCGATGAAACTCTATAATTGTATTATGTTACACAGAAAAGTATACCCTACATTAAACCATGTCATTGTACAGAATCGGTGAGGATTCCAATTTAGGTAATTACCGCGTATAGGTTTGAGTTTTTCCTGGCGTTTTAAGCACCAGATATAATCTAGTACCTTCAAAGAATAATGGTGGGGTGAGAAAATGGTTATCTGTTCTATGCAATAATAAGAACATATTGACCGCATCAAATCCCATATCAAAAAAGGTTATTTCATTTGGAATTAGCTTATCCACATGCTTTAAACCTCGTTTTCTTTGCAGTTTGCATAAAGTTAGAAAGTAGATTTGAGATTGAACTTGCTTTAACGTTCAGGGAAAAGCCAACAATGCCACAAACGAAACTACTGTGACATATTCTAGTGTATTTGTTTCTCTTCATTTATTGTAGAATAGTGCAATATCATATATTCTTGTGGGGATAGGAAATTGGTTACTCTTAAAATAGTGCAAACCATTACGTATCATACAAACATAACGAATCCTGAGAGAAAGTTTCATCCGCGACTCAAATGAAGAGTGTGGTAATTTCACTTGAGAAACCACTTTCACCTTCTTTGTTTTATATATTGCACCGCACCACACAACTGTCGATCCAACGTGCAGGATATGATATTTCGTCATGTGCCTTCAAGTTTCAATAGTAAGCTTCTCTGCTCAAGTTTCATTGATTTTATCCAGCAACAAATAACATTACAAATAAATGTCCGGGTTTTCTTTAGAACTGGTCTTTAGCCTTTGCTGACACTTTCCGTCGGTTGTCGCCATTTATCAATGTTGTAAAATAAGAAGGACACAAAAGCATTATCACATAATTGAGATCAAGGATGATCAAAATAACTTTCTACGCATTGTGAATGTAAGTATGTCGACCCTGGGAAAACTTTTACTCAGATCACCCAAATCTAAGGTGAAAGAAATTTCTTTGCTTGTTCATGTATTCATTTTTCTTGTAAACAATGTTACATTGAACTGGGTTTTGAGAATTACATTATTATTATTAGCGAACGACGTATAGCAAAATAAAAGGTAATTTGTAACATTTTGTACGAAGTACAAGATCAACAATCTTTGGAACAAAATATAGTATCAATGATATGCAATAAAATTAGAAGACCTTTTAGTGGCTTTTCAGATAACTCGTACAAGTTCTTGATGCACAATGCTTCGTTGAGTTCCAAGCAATAAATATATGTTTAGCAGTAGTAATTTTGCAGGTCACAAACAATTTCAATCAAATGGATTAGTTCAAATTATAAAGACCAACAACCTTTTTACTGAAACAATTTGTAAAACTTGCATTATATAACTTGTGAATAACCAAAATGACAAAATTAGTTATACCACAAGACGTCTTTGTAGAAAATACAAAACTTTATTTGTGTGTGCCACTGTTATAACGATATTATTTGGAGTTACCGGGTACAAATTGGTTTCAGTCTGGAAAATCAGTTTCAATTTTCTCTTCATGTTTTGGGCCATCGGCACCTACAAACAAACTTTATTTGTTAATGGTTTCGAAGAACTTTGTTTGTTTGCAAATATGAAAGGGATAACTTATTGTAAACATGCACCACCGCCTAACTAATCCAACTTGTCAGCGAAATAGTATCCAGTTTGGAAAACAATAAATTTCAACGAAATAATCTTTGAGAAGTTACATTTCCCATAAACTTTGGTTCCTATATACACGCCGTACAACCTATCCGGATCAAAAGACGTTGACCTTTATTTCTGGTAAATATTGGAGAACTACACAGCAAAGTTTTGGCTCAATGAATACAAAAATATAACTGAACCCAAAATTCATTACCTATACCTTAACAACTTGCTTGTCGTAACGCCAATTGTTTCGTCATAGGATAAAGCAAGAACTTCAAGATCAAACTCTCTGCGGGGATCTTTTCCAGAGCAAACTACCCAGAATTTTTAATTATTTTTCACACCTCAGATGGCGAAACCATTAACCTTACAAAACAATCATGCAAAGAGTCCTGGGGATGTAATCAAAGGTTCTTGATTTCCTCCAAAACATTTAATGTACGTGTATGTAGTGCATTCAGGATTCACTTTTACATTTTCGTAAGGATTTTTTTAATTGTCGAGGAGAGGCTGTTAACCCTTGTAAACGATGCAGACGTTAGGAAACAGGACTACTTGCAATGCTACATGTACTTAACGTTGTTTAAGCATAAAAATTCGTTATCTTGAATTACAGTTTTCATGTTGTTTCTCTCATCACACTTGTAATTTGAACATTGGTTGAGTTTTTTAAAGAAATTGTTCATACAGATGTAAAATTTGCAATTATTCTTTCATATACTAATAATCAAGTACTAACAATTTAATTTACTGAATGCTAGCAGAGACGTGTGTCGCACACTGGATGAGTTAATAACTTTGGGCAGAAAGTGGAGTAACAGTCACAGCCAGTTCCAACTAGTTAGAGCATAATAAGTTTTTGTTGTTTTTCTTTCAAATTTTTTTCTTAATCGAACATTTGGCTTGTTGAAGCGGAATCAGTAATTGCGATCTTCATTGCAAACCCACTGCTAGCTACATCGTTGGGACTAAAACAAAAAAGTTAATTTTTACGACATAATTGGAACGTTATTTGAATAGTTTTTGTGGGACCAATTGTTGATTAGATTTTCTAATTGGAATCAAGCTTATATCTTATTTCCATTCCAAGAATACTTCATTTCTTTCTCGACTTATAAAAATGCATAAAAAACTAGTTACATGTAATAATTTTATTTCAGTGACGGCTTATACATTTATACACTAAAGTCTAAGAACGATCAAATTAATATTAAGTCTACTTGACTATTTTTCTACAACACCAGCTTCTACAATTATGTTTAGTCTATAGTGACCATTTATGCGTAAACATGTTTAAATTTGACCTAAAGTTTTGTTTTCTCAACTATGGTGTCTGCATAGCCGAATACAAGTAGAGCTTATGTAATTTTCTTCCAAATAATCTGTGTGCTACTTTGTTGTTAATAGAAACACTTTTAGAGTATCCTCTAGATATATAATTAATGTACAGAAAGGCTAAATGTCTATAGAAGATCGCAGTGCATTGAGTCTTTCAATGATTAAACCAATAAAAATATCTAGTTACGCTCCGCAATTTTGTCAAACATATAATTATATTGTGACAAGACATTAGCTTGGATGATTCTTATGCACATAAGCTTTTGGGGGTGCCGTGGCCTTTACATTCTCGTTCATACATCAACTAAAAACATTTCTGACCCAATCCTTATATATTTCGTTTTTAATTTTAAGTCGTAATATAAATTGATGTTCTGGGAATTGATGCGTACGTTTTTTTCCTTTGATTCTTTCTTTTTCAGGGACTGGAAGCATAAAAGTGTATGAAGAACCAGGAAAAACCTTTTAATTTGGAATCCAGTTGCCACACAGCAGCGCTTTCAACCTTTCACGGCCATCCACAGTTTGCTACTGAGCCACTCAACAAACCCGAGATCAGAGGAACTACACGAGCAAAAAGGATTGAAACGATGGAGGAAACAGAACGATTGGAAAATATAGTGTGTGTTTGGAAGCCAAATGGAAGATTCATGGCTTGTACTACATGTTTAGCATTGATTTTATTTCGCATGGAGTGTTGCATGTATATTTGCTCCTTAATAGCTGTATATGAATTTAAGAGGTAGACAATGAACTTGAACAGGTTTTCATTGCTATTTTTCATTGCGCAATTTTCGAAGGAAATAAACCGGATGGAAATTTACATAGACACAAGGTAAATCTTCGTGTTTTAAACATTCACCTTACTAATGGTTTCTCATTGATGATTTTAGTAGGCAGTAGTAAGCTCTTTCTAAATTGTAGGTAGATAGATAGCTTGATAGACACAAATGGAAATGAATTGTGCTTTCTGCAGTTTGGCTTTTTCCTTTGATGATTTTGGGCTGATAAAGTATATACCTAGAAGGGAGAAAAGTGCAGCGGTGCAGTGAACACGTATGTCTTGCAAGTCATTGCTTCGCAAATTGATTTTTAATTTGGTTTACGGTTGGGTGCGTCTACAGTTTCGAATCTGAGTCTGATTCAAAATAGCATATTATAAAACACTGAAATATCTGAGAAGTTTTAGGTAACAGAGCTTTATTTGTTGTTATCAACCACAACCGCTAATTTCATTATGTGACACGCGCTGACACTTTTTTATTATTTTAGATCTTGTGAAAAGACGCGACTAAAAGCGCACAAGCAAGAATACCAAAGCTTAACACAAAAATGAAAGTTCATATAAATTTTCAATAAGATGATCAACCTTGGGAAAGGATGTGAGTATGGGAAGACGTCAAAAATCTTTAGAAAATCAACAAGCCGTTGAATTGATCTCATGGCTTTCTTCTCTGATCTCTAAAGGCAAATCAAATAATTGTAGTATCAGCAGCATTCATAATCAATGAACTCCTCACAAAGTTTATGTTAAAATAGATGCCACTTGCAAAATTTCAGGGAGATTTTTATGTGTTGGAAGAGAACGTTAACAAATCTTGCTTACAGAAGGAAAACTGTATGTAAATAAACTTTTTTTTGCAAATTGGGAACCGGAAGAGAGCTTATTTAATATTTGATGAGTTTCGCGTTAATATAATGGGGGAAAATGTTGATTAATAAGTTATTATACACTTTTCTAGATTGTCTGTGAATCAAAATATTTTAAGTGTCTAGTGACCCCGACTTGAATAAAGTATTTGGATGTTTTTTTTTCCATATATTTAAATTGCTTCCAAATTTACTCTCACAAATTTCCAGCTTAGAACGCAATATTGTGAATCGCTGGTTTTCTTGCTCATTCTAGTCTTTCCTGATTACTCGATAACGAAACAATGTACTGACATCGGGATTGGAAATTTTTTAACCATTTAGTAAGCCTATCTAATCATAACCACGGATGTAAACAGGATAAACAATCTTGGATTCTAAGTACTGTTTCTGGAGCAAATGCAGTGGGATTTGTTAGTTCACTCAAATCTGGCATTTTGCAACTTTCTGCCTTCCTTAACATCTGTTGAAACTTTGATCGTGTGTGTAAGAAATACACGTTCTAATACTTTGAGCAATTGCATGTTTATTATTGCGTTTCTCGGAACTCTGAATGGAGAGAACTTTTCGCTCATTTGTTTAGTCGCACGTAAGACCTATCTGTTTACATACAATTTCCGGACCGCCAACAAAAATAATTGATTTTTCCTGGTCAAATATTCGATAGCAGCATCCACATGCTGGGAGACAGTAATTACAAGTCAGGTATTTTGTGTAAGCCCATGCTCATTTTCTGAAAAAAGGAGGGATCCTCTCTACATAATACATTTTAATTAATGTTGGGATTGGCTTTCACCAAATGTAGCAATCTCAAACAAAATCTTATTCAAGGACAAGATTTTCGTGATTTTCTTTCGCTATTCACAAAACATAGTGAAAGGGCCAGCAAACATTTGGATGGTAGGTAGTATATCCAATGGTACGTTTTGTTCCATTAAAGTATATTAGTGACATAATGTTGAATATGTGGTTATCTATCAGTCACTGGCAACCCAGACCCTTAAGTTCACCTCTATTAAAGAGGGGCAAAAATATGTACATTTATTTCAAATTAACAAACATACTCGTTCCGCAGAAACTCTAATAGCCTTGAAATAAAATAAGCAGGCGATTAAGGTTAAGAAGAACTGGAACTGGAAGAACTTATTAAAATTGTTCAAAGTCTCTAAATGTAGCTAATACTTCCGGTGTCGCTAAAACTTTCAAGGAACTGCTAATCTGTTCATGTGAAGTTCATGAAGTTTGATAGAAAATTGTAGATGAAACATAACGACTGATTGGAAATTCTTAAAGCTTATACTGTATGAACAAGTTTTATATGTAGAAAAGTTGTGCAACTGCCGAAGCCCGGTTTTGGCGGTGTGCAAATATTTGAAGTGCGTGTTAGATTGAGCAATGTCTGTTTTTTGTCAAACAACTGTGGAGACAAGAACATACTGTGCGTTTTGTAATAGGTCACTGTACTTATACTGATGGCATTTCTAGTCTGATAGATTTGTATTATTCCGTAATTCATTTAGTAATTACATGTATGTATATGTATCCTTAATGCTTATATGAACATTCCTCATTCATTTGTAAGGAAGTATGGTATTTTTCCTTTCCATTTATTTTCTATACAACCTGGACATGGACCAATGGGGATTTTTGTAGTTTCCTTTTGAAATATAGCGAAAAGACTCACATTTGACCATATTCATCCATTTCTCTGCCTACGTAGATAAAGTATTTATAGTTTCATTATTGACATATTTTACTTGAGCACTAGTTGACACACAAGGAATGTACAAGACGGAGAAAGCTAAATCAAGGTTCTTTATGTATAAGGATAAAAGCGTATTTTAAGCATTTCTCGAAACTTGTAACACCGGCAAAAAATTCTATCCTTTTCAATACGTAGTATTAGAACAACATTTTTTATTAAACAAAACTTGGACATCTTTCTTGCTTTAATTTATTCATGTAGGCTTTAAAAATGGTATGAAATTATTTCGCACCCTTAAATGGCGGGTCTTGCACCCTATCGTACCGTTTTTAGCCCCTTATTTTAAAAAATCGAAATTGGAAGCAAAACCCACCAAATAAGGGTGAAAAAGTCGCCAATGCATTGATTTGAATGGAAATGCGTACGTTCAAACAAAAAAGTGCCCTTAGTGTCCAAAAGTTTAAATAAATCAGTTGTATAATATTAATATTTTTAATTGACAACCTGAAACGTTACCTTGAGCTTACTTTTACCTTAACGTCACCTTTGTAAATGCGGATGATGTTCCCAGGTGTAAACATAAACTGCCCATTCAACCTGCTTGTACTTTCTCTGCTTTCACCTTTGGAGGCTAAATTTTTCGTACAAAGCATGGTACCTTTTGAAAAACAAATTACGCTCATTTATTAACTTCTATGCAGTCCATTCGAAAAATCTGAAGTTTGCCTTTATACTTTCAAAGATTATGAACAGTGATGAATATGAATGTTTTTTTTTGTTTTTTACGTCTTCTTTTAATGTCTATTCTCAAATATTTTAAATTCTTCAACTTGTTTTGACATAAAAACAGCATTAAAGAAAGTGACATTCTTAAAAAACTGTGTAAGTAATTATACTTGAAACTATTAAAAAGTCGATATATTTTGACGTAAGATAGGTGGTAACATTAACCCTTTAATAAGCTTATAAAAACATTCTAATAGATTTTACATTCAACTTGACTTAACCGAAAGGAAAATCAAACAATACCACGACCCCAAAAGAAACGGCTGTGAAATACCCTAGTCCTCGGTATTGATTTATCTATCCTTTTTGTATGGGGACAGACAATTCGCTTATCCTTTATACGCACAAAATAACCTGGATAAGATGCATCCGTGACTTACTTACATACTGCGACTCAAATTAGGCGTGTGGCACTTTCACTTGAGAAACTACTCTCACCTTTGATGTTGGAATACTCCACTACACAACTGTATTTTCCAAGTGAGTAGTGCGATTTTTTAAATCCCTTTTGCTCATGGGCGCTCATAGTTCGTTTTCTCTTCATTTAGGAAAATGTGAGGTCTCTAAACTACATTTGTAGTGAATGATACCAAAGAATCCAGAATAAATAAGTAAGTCTTGCATTGAGATGCAATCTGAACTTGTATTTATTATAATGAATCTGCGGTCAAGAAAATACATATGTGTTTTGTTGAAGGCAAATCCATTGCCATATTTTGCAAATAGGAAATCAGTTTTACCTGTAAATTAATGTGATTACTATCAATTTATTAGGAAGACTTTCTACTAAACACACAAAGTATGATATTTTCTTACATAACGTTATATCATTTATAGGTTACCGTTGGGATAACCCAAGGTAATTTAGATTATAATCTCGCGTCTTTATATGCATCCATTGTGATATCACTTCATTTATTTGGAAAAACTCTTCTGCTTTTCCACAGTTATGAAAAGGAAGAAGCCGTACGTCAAGAAGAATTACATAATGGTATTAATACATTGACTGCATAAGCCATTAAACTAAAATTAACTTATGAAAATAAATAGTATTTCGTTTCGACATGTCATCCATGCACTCCGTTCCTTCACCCTCACAATCTAAAATTAACTTATGTTTTATTTTGTACTAGGAGTTGAGAATTTGAGGAGTTATGGTAAATTTGGACCTAAAAATATAGTTTATAAATACAAGCGTTTGTTCTAATGAGGTTCTTGAGACTTTGGTGAAAACAACTCAGGCTTCCCTTCAATTCCTCTCATTTATCTAATGATGTAAAACAAGATGGATATCAACAAAGGCACAAATATTAATATCAGGTAACTGAGATGGAGAATGACCAAAATAATTTTTCTCACTTCTGAACGCAAATATATCATATCAACAATAGGTAGAATGTTACTCACATTCCTTGAGTCAAAGGTCAAAGAAATTTCTTCTCAAGTTAAACTTTGGGTTGCACTTTTCTAAGCAATCTGTGTTTTGCTTTTGTGAATAGCATCACTTACTGAAAGGTTAACAATATTTGCTTTATATAGCCAGGTAACTATTATCTTTTAACTGTACAATATCCGGCAGAACGATATGTAAGGTGAAACACGTCATATTGGCTTGTTTCATTTTGTATTAAATATACGATAAAGTGTACAATATAGAATTCATGATATCAAATCCAATTTCAAAGTTATTAGAGGGTTTTTATTAGCTTTTCGAACAGCTCATACAACTTTATGTAACTAATGCGATTCGTATTTTTGCAAGATAAATACGATTTGAAACAAATACATTAGTTATGGAGATAAAGAACCGGATTTACAAGGACATTTTGTATAATAATTGTTTTATTCTATAATTTGGAAATAAACTAGCAAGTAAGTAAGTGATAAAAGTAGTTATATGAGCTTCAGTAAACCGCAAGACATCTTGGTGCAAAACACAAAAATCTAAGAAAGTATGTGTTTACCAGTTTTATTACGATATTATTTGACGTAAACCCAATTGTTACTTGAGACAAGTCTGTGCCAGACTCAAAAATCAATAAAATAGTTTTTCCTTTTCATGTTTTGGGCCATTGGCACATTAGAATACAAATAAACCTCCAGGGCAAATGGTTTTTTCGGGAAGTTTTGTTTGATTTTCAAAACAAAAAAAATAACTTCTTGTAAACATGTTCCGCCAGCTAAATGGTGCATTTCCTGGTCGTATTGAATGTCTTACTTTGTAATATTATGATTGGCACGTGTCATGTAAAGTTACAGGTCATCGATATTTAAATAATCCAAGTAGTGTGAGATGTATTTCCAATGTTTTGAACACCAATAAAGTTCAAAGAAATAATCCATAAGAAAGTTTTATTCCCCCCATAAGCTTTAGTTTTCACCTTTCCTATACACATACAATATAACCAAAAGATTTAAATCCATTTGAATCAACTACCATTTGATTCAGACATATTGATTCAATATACCAAATGATTCAATATGCTTTTTGAATCAATTGAAGGTTCACTTAATTTGTGATGATAGTCTTCCCAAATAGAATACACAAGTCCCAAAAATGCTTATCTACAAGATAGCTAGCGTTGCATGCTTGTTAACACGCATTTGTATCTCATGAGCAAAATTTGTTATATTAATAGCGTTTGTATCTTGCGTGTGATAACTTTTTAAATAAGAAAGGAAGTAAATGAAAAGTTCTTTAGAGGAATGCTAGAAGATAAATTTTATGTTTTGACTTTACGCATGTGCTTGATATTTGTATAATTTTGCTTGTGACGAATGCAAAAGATTATGAATTTATGATGGAAAAGTGAAGAATTCATATGTTTTAGATGTTTGGGTTAGTTTGATTCAAAATGAAACTGATTTTAAAAAATTATTGAACCTTATGACCTATTGATTCAAAAAGCATATTGAATCATTATGTCTGAATCAAATGGTAGTTGATTCAAATGGATTTGA
>JAQIXX010005567.1:0-13716 GCA_034700605.1 Willowsia nigromaculata | reverse complement strand
GGGTCGTTGATGTTCCCTCCCTCCGCGTTGAATTCAGCCCCTCAGAATACCAAGCTCCAGCTCAACGCTCAAGCTATGAGGCACCAGCTGCCATCCGCGTTCAATCATACGACGCCCCAGCTCCTCTTCGTTCAAACAACTACGACGCTCCAGCCATCCGAGTTCAATCTTACGATGCCCCTGCAGTTACCCGTTCCAGCTATGAAGCCCCTGCAGTTCGCGCCGCTGATGTTCAATCTGTTCGCGTCGAAATCAAGTCAGACGAGAGATACGAAGCCCCTGCTGTTCGCCAGTCAAGCTATGAACAACAGCCTGCCATTCGTGTCCAGTCATATGAAGCCCCTTCAGTCAGGTCTTCATACTAAAAAATCTACTCAACATCCGCCTCCTAGAAATCCCATTTCCAGGAAAAATTCATCTTGAATTTATCGCAATTAACTATACATTCCTTTTGTACAATTCCTTTACAAAATAATTGTCCAGTTTACTAAAAACCGACTTTTGTTTTCAGTGATCCGTCACTTCCTTCTCCTCTCTGATAACATAATAAAGAAAAGAATTCTAATTTTTCTATAAAAAACACGTGGTCATTTCATTCTTGATTTTCTTCGGTATTTGATTGATTGATAGCAGCATAGCAAATGCACGCATCCTAATAAAAACGTTTGTGCATATTCAGTCGTTCCACATTTTCATACATGCGCGATGTGATTTCTGGCGGGAGCATTCGAGATACGAAGATGACGCGATGAAACGTTTTTGCATGCATACTTTTAAGCTTGTAGGTTGACATAAGTGCATTTAAACAATTCTAAAAGCAGAGAATCCGCCAAAATTCAAAATGGCTACGAAAATAAGAGCTATGATTTTTAGTAATCTGATTCGTTTATTTCCTCCTTTCAGTTTCAGAAGTTGGTTTGGCTTGTAGTCTCGCGTAAGCATTCTTTCAACTCTCACTCGTCATTCGCGATTTCTTCTTTGTTTGGTTTCACTTTCACTCTTACTTTATTTGTAGATCACACTAACTGTTAGTTTGGAATGATAATTTTTAGTTAATTACTGCTGCTATCAACTTTCTAATTAAGTTCTTGGTTCAACCTTGCGTGTCATTCAAGGAATTACCGAAGTATTATAATTAACTGGCAGCTTTGGAAATGTCTAAGGTACTTTGAAATAGTATGGCTTAGGACTTTCTTAATCATAGTAAGCTTTAATTCTGGTAGTATTTTGAACTCAAGTTAATTGAGAGTTCTAATTAGTAATTACCGTAAAGAAATGGGAGAATGAAAACTAATAGTTCATGAAGATAATTAATTGTTATTTTTTTTCCATAGCTTATTGACGACATGAGCCGAATGTGCTTGGGAGAGAAGGTGAACGTTGAATGTGGAGATGGGGATTCGCTATCTGTGTCTAACGCCATTTGCAACGGGCAAGGTTCGGAAATGAGCCAACTGGAGGATGAGATGGGTGAATGCATTAGTGGTCATCATGAGCATGATCATGAAGCTTTGGAGCTGTTCAAGACAACGGTGAGCAAAAAGAAGAATATCTACTCAACTGATCCTGTTCCATTGAACTCTCCGTGGACTTTCTGGGTTGATCGGTAAGCATTTCCTTCAGAACTTTAGAATTTTTCACCGTTTATCATAAATAATTTGCAAATCATCCACATGTATGGAATGTGGTAGTCTGATTCACTGATTGACATAATATTATGTTATCTGTATTTAATCGTCTTTTAGAACCGAACGTGGGGTGAATGTTCAGCAGTTCGAAGCCAATCTAAAGCGGATCTATACGGTTTATACGGTTCATCGATTCTGGGGTGTTTACTATAACATTCCAAAGCCAAGTGATTTGCAGTGTAGATCAAGGTAACAAATAATGCATAAATATTGTAAAAAATGCAACTTTCTTAATTTTCTTTCTTGCTACATCTATGTGAATATTAATGTTCATTTAGTTTGCACATGATGCGAGATGAACGCAAGCCTGTCTGGGAGGAGTCCTATAACTGTAAAGGTGGTACTTTTCGACTACGTGTGCAAAAGAAAGACACGGTAAGTTTTTAAATAATGACTTTGACCGGCAGTTCATTTATCTTTCATGGTTTAAAATTATTACTCGCATTTTTATGATTTTCTTAGGACAAAGTCTGGAAGGAAATGCTGATGGCTGCGATTGGAGAGCAATTGAACGAGTATGTAGCAGAAGATGATGAGGTATGCGGTGTGACTGTCTCCATTCGTGACAGGGAGGATGTAATTTTGGTCTGGAACACCAACGCCGAAGTGGCGTCTCAAGCTAAGGTCTTTGACTGTGTTCGGCTCATCCTTCCCGACACCAACTTTCTCTCAACTTTCTACAAACGTAAGTTAACTTGAGATGAGATGTACCACGAAAATATATGATGAATGATGATATCAGTTTTATTAAACTTAATGTTGATGTCTTAATTTTTACAGCCCATGAGACACATCACGCTTTTGAAAAGTCGAGGAGGGGGATGTTTGGAATGAAAAGCGGAAGTAACAACCATGCTAACACAGCATTATAGGAGAATTAGCTAGTCAGAAAGAAGCTCTCATTTTCATTTTGCATCTCTGATAAAAACTATTGCTTTCTTGTCGTAGATATTAGTATAGTACATTATTGCTTCATATGCAGCATGATTGCTTAAGTGAACCAACCTAAATCAATTTTCAAAATTCGCAATTGAACATTTGCCATAATTTACGATAAGGATGTTAAGGAGTGGTGAAATAAGCTAACTAATAACTTTGTCAAACTGTTTACTGTAATCTTTTTTTGTGTAAGTGATTTTGTGTTAAATCTAAGGCGAGTGCAATGCACCAATGTCACGTAGCTCTAGTCAGTCAGTTATATAATACATAATTATGGTAATATGTACATAATAATATTTAGTTAGTAATGGCAATTTGGCCTATTGGTAGTGCTACGAGGAGGATTCATGATTTTCGCTCCTAAAACTTTGTATAGGATTAGTTTTTAAAATCTTTAAGATCGCTGTTAATATTGTAATCAATATATGCTTGCATAAAAATAAAGATCACAAAACAATCCTAAGCACAAAATGTTTTTTACTTCCGCAAATTTTTACATTTACAAAATTCATGCATAACTTGATACTTGATTTGATTTGAGCTAACTATAATTAATATGTTTGTTTTACTATTCGTCGTCTCTAATTCATATAATGAAGAATGAAGGAAGTGGCATTGGCTTAAAGAAAAATTGGGTCACCTCACCCCACCTTCACCTTCTACCCTCTTCTGAATGATGACGAAAGAACAGTTTGTTGAATCGTCTCATCGCACTAACGTTCATTTCCTATCGATGGCAATAATGTAATTCTTTCTGATCATGAAATGCCCTGTTAATATTCTTACTTCTTTAACTACTGTTATGTATGACCGAACATTTTTAATTACCGATGCGATGATAGCAATCTTATTTCATGGAATTAAGAATTGATTACGCCCACAGCTTGTTCTTTGTCTGTTTTGTCCATAGTATGGACTCCATACACTCACATCGTATCAGCGATAAGTTGGGGTTACTCCATACTTCAGTAGCGGTAGCATGTGCCCGTTTTCTGAAGATCATCTTTTATGATGTGTTTGTTTTGATTCTGAGAAGACTTCGTTGACTTCTTGGAGGAGGCGAATCTTATTTTTCTTTTGTTTGTCAGCAGAATAAGGATGCAGATGGATAGTAAAAGAGTGCCAGAATGTGTCGGTGAACTTGAAATGAGCTAAATCATGAGAAATTGGTTCCTTCTGTTTGTGTTCCTATTCGGTTTGTTTACTGCCGAGTTGTACCATTACATGATTAGGATTTGCTTCATTTTAATGTATTTCGTGTTCTTCACTTTGTGGGTCTCTTATTTCATCATATGCTTACCAGAAACGGATTGGTACTGGATTCTTACGGGTCGAGGGCCAAGTCCAATGCTGAGAACAATTCTAAATAGTAATCAGTACCGTTACAGAATTTAACAACGGTGACTTCTAAAAGGGTCAGGGTCGCAATCGTCATGTGTTAGGAGGACAAGTTCTCCGGTGGTAATTGCAAATTGTGTTCATCAAAAGATTTCCTGTCGCAAGTTAATTACGATGTCACGAAGTCATAATTCGTCCTCATCGTCTGCGACCGCAATCCCAAAAACGAAGCCAAAGAAGTTTTGCACGAGAGGTGAAGAATTTTTCGACTTCCTCTTAGCGTTAGGATATCAACCGTCCAAGCATCAACAGCATGAGCATTTCGAGTACCTGTTCCAAGATGACAAGAGTGCCGCCTTTGTTCGGAAACTTATGTCAACGCTTAAAACGGATAACTGCTTGCTACCGGAAGATATTAACAGGTAATATGATCTACTAGTATGGTCATAATTAAGTACTTCCACAAAATAAATTACCTATATTCTATGATTTGGAAATCGAGAAAAACTGATGGGTTATCTTTTTTGAATTTGCAGATATGAAGATCTCAAAAAGCAGCAAATGGTATTGTACGGAAGTGATTTGGAAGAGGCGGTTGCCAGAAGAAGGACCATCAATGAGATGTACAGTCAGCACAAGCAGAAGAGATTAGCAAAGAAGAATGAATTGGAAAAGATTGTGGGGGAGCAGATGGCGGAAGTGGAAAGGCTATCGAAACTACGGGATGATGTTTTCTTGTACGTTACTCCTAAAATGGTTTTTAATTTGTAAAAACTGAAAGTTCCTTGCTTCATTTGCGTTTGACGGTGGTAAAGGTAAAGGTAAATTTTTGAACCTATTTCAGGAAAGAAGTTGAAGAATGGCAGACCAAGAAAAATAAAGTTTTATTTGTACTGGGGATAATTCAACGCTTGATTAGTGAATATGAAAAGGAAATCGGTATTGATATGACATTGCTAAACGAGAAAATGGAAGAGTTGGAAGGAATTGTGGTTCAACTAAAGAGGGGTTTAAAATCGGATCAAAGCAAGGTACTCCATCCTGAAAAGTTATTCAGCTCAAGCAGTTCTAGTTCAAATTGTTGATAGAGAAATATGCAATATGTGCTTATGTATGTTTACAATTAGGTATTTTTTAACTTTCTATAGAACGACACCAACTATCTCTGCCAAATTGACGTTCCAGGGGTAATGGCGAAGGAGGAGAAGTTATTTGAAAAGATTCAAGAAATGATAACGAAGCATGGAACAGAGCTTATAATGAAGGATGCTGGATATGCAGTCGAAGGCGATCCTCTCAATGAAGAAAATATTCGAAAAATATTTTGCCAATTTGAAAAGGATTTCGATCGACTCAAACACTGTATTATCTACGAAAGAGTTAATCAAGTTTCGCTGGAGCTTTCTCTTGCTGGTCATCAAGGAAGCACTGACAACTTTGATGAGTGCTACAAGAAAGCCAGTCAGCTTTCACTTGTGGATTATGATACAAGGGCGTAAGTACATGCATTAGTTAAAATCAAATGTGTATTCAAAATATTTAAGCTTACATTTCAAGTTTTACTATGCATATTTGTATTGTAGGAAGCTGCAAATGGAGACTCGTGATAGCATCAACGACCTGAGCATCGCGTTTGACCGGGACAGTGAACAGCTCTATGAGCGCGTTCGAGAAGTAGCTGCTGCTGCCGTTAATCAGCAATTTTCTGCAATAATCAACATAAAATCTCGTGCCAAGGTTTGTTAAACATAAATTGATATGAATATTTATTAGGTACTTATTAAAAATTAAAACTTGACTTTATTTTGCTTTACAGAAAAAGTTGCAAGAATTTTTTACGTTGACCACAAACGTTCTCAAGGCACAGAAGATCCGCATTAGTCTCATTCGTAGTCTAGTTAAGTCAGAAGGGAAAATGTATGGGAGGCTAGTTAGCAATATTGAGGAAAATATTGCTGCCAGTACAGCTAGGTCTAAGGTGAGATTTGAAAAACATTTATTACATTTGACGCGTACATTCAATTATAAGAATAGTTGCAGGACCAAGGAAGTGGAATGACTGATTTGATTACATGATTTACATGTGCTAACTTGCTAAATATACTTTACGTTTTTTTGTGTTGCAGGACTTAGCCTCCCAAATCAATGTGGTATCAGGCTTGAATCAAGAAGGACAAATCTTAAAATATTTTATGTCCCTGTTTGGAATTCCAAACCCGAGTGAAATCATCTCGTCGTTACCAAAGGTTCATTTGGTTGTTAGCAAATGTATTAACGAACTAGAAAATTCCTACTGGACCTCCATTGAAGATTCAAGATCTCAATCGCAGAGCTTAAGAAAACATCTTGGGAAGACCCATGAAGTTCTTAAGAATGTTTTACAGTCCACTAACGAGTCACCAAAAGAGGGAGTCAAAGCAAGAGTAGCTGAGAAGGAGGAACATCTCAAACTGAAAAAGCAAGAGCTAAAAAATTTGCAACAGACCAGAGCAGGGCTTTCCAAGGTATGAATCTGAATCTAAGACGGTGTAATTTTTAAGACTGGATTTTACCGCATATTAAAGTTTACTTTTATGATATTTTATTTTTAGGAACAGCAAAAATGTCGTCTACAAACCACTCAGAAGTTACGAGACATACTAAATGATGAGGGATAAGCACGGTTCCAGACAGGATTCGAAGATATGGATTCAGCATACAACTTTAAACATCATCTTTTAACTTTTAACTCTTCTTTGGTATAATCATGAAATTGCCACTTTATTGCAGTGTCAACACTGTCAAATGTATGTAATGTAAATGTGGCGAGCGTCTGAATTCCTGTTATGCGTGCTTCCATTTCAATTTTTATCCCATATTATTCTCATTACCCACCACAAACAAATACTATGTGATTTAATCCTTTTAAAACTTACCAACGAGCAATTTCGAGAAGCAGAGTATTTTGTTGGGCGCTTCAGTTCAATGTTTCACCCATATGAATAATTAATTATTTTTATCATAAGTCTCATTCATTTATGTTAATTCGATTACTTTGCATGTGAGTAAATAAATATTAAAGCATTTTTTAAGTAATATGGCCACTCCAGGGGACACAATCTTCGACATTTTTTCTAGAATGGTTCTGTCCATTTTGAAGTTCATTAAATTATACGAATTCATTTTAAAAATCATTATAAACATGCATACTATTACTATATATCGTAGAATTAGAGTTTAGAAAATAAGCCCTCTTTGCAGAAGCCGTGGAAATTTTGAGCACATAGAGTTGAGGAATGAGGATGAGAGAGCGCGAGATGCTTACTTGTAATGTTTCATTGCACCACATGTGATGATGTGCATGCTCAGTCACAACAGCACATAAACTTTAACATGCTGGAATTCTGTTGGTCGGTCTTATCTGGTTTGTCTACGACGAAAATTAATAATTTTTTACTTATCTAATTATCTCTCCAGATTCAAAGTTAATACTTATTTTAAGATTTGCCTCCTCTTCAAGGATTAGCTGAAATTATATATCGTCAATTGTGCATAGCAGTGTAAAAAATTAAGTTACTTCCAAAATGTCGGCGTCCATTGGGAAGGACAACATTGCTCTGGAGAAGAAGAAACAATCGGCACTGACTAAAGCAGTTAAAAAGGTTACAAAGGTAAATATCAGATTAGTAAATAGTGAATCTATATTGTGTAATCGTAGTAATGCGAATAAAGCTGGGAACGGTTGACGGTAGTTATTAAATTGTTATTGTATGATTATGATTGGATATTACATTTTAGCGGTCTGACTGAATAATTAACATCAAACTTTCAGCATCAACTGGCTAATTTAATAATTGGTTAATTTAATATTTTCTGGTTTTCAAAAGGCTAAGACGAGCAATGTTAAGCGAGAGGAGCCGGCGTTTAGGAAGGGGATCATCATGCTTAACCACATCCCGCATGGATTTTATGAAGATGAGCTGCGAGGATATTTTTCCTCATTTGGGAAAGTCCTTCGTGTCAGAGTAGGCCGATCTAAGAAGGTAATTAACAAAAAATAGACAACCTTATCGGAAATATTATTTCAAATGAAATTCGCTTTTCATGTATTTTTGATTCTTCATTTGCAAATTCTGAGTGAAATTTTTTTGGTTTTAGACTGGCAAAAGTCGTGGTTATGCGTTCGTTGAATTTGAGTTTGAGGAAGTTGCGCAAATTGCTGCTGAAGCTATGAACAATTATCTTATGTTTGAACGGCTCATTAAATGTAAGTAATTGATATAAACTTTTAAGAACTTAAAATGACCATTAGGGCTTAATAGCTGGCCTTTAAATGTCGATTCATTAGTGTTGAATGACTTGACCAAATGCAAATTGTAAGTAGTCATAATTTGGTTTTTGGTTTTTATTAAATAAATAGGTGAAGTTGTTTCGCCAGATGTGGACCCTAAAAAGATTTTTAGAGGTAGGCATATTCGGGAAGATAATTGTCCAAAGTTAAAAGCGAGAAGGTATGTCAGGTATCAAGAGGGTCGTAAGTCATCAGAGGAAGAGAGCGCTGAAATCTTGCGACAACGAAAGGCCAAATTAGAAGAACAAAACAAAAAGTTTGCTGAGATGGGTCTAGACTATCAATTTCCTATTGGGAAGCTTACCAAAATGCCTATGATGATGCAGAATAAGGAAGATGATGAGGCGCCTGTAATGATGCAGAATGAGGATGAGGAAGATGATGAGGCGCCTGTAATTGTAATGATGCAGAGTGAGGATGAGGAAGATCATGAGGCGCCTGTAATGATGCAGAGTGAGGATGAGGAAGATGATGAGGCGCCTGTGATGATGCAAAATGAGGATGAAGAAGATGTTAAGGCTCTTGTCAAAGGACGAAAGCGAATGTCATCTGGATTTCCAAAGTTTTCTCCAAAGCTTCTTCGCAGTCGTAAAAGCAATGCTGCAGAAATGAAAACAGCAGAAGCAATGCTAACAAATGATGCAAGTGATGAAGTTGAAGTGGAACAAAACAGTTCGTCACCACCAAAACAGCCAGCAAAAAGCAAACAGCGGAAGAGTGTTGTGCCGGATGGACCGAAGAAGACGCCTGAAAAATTTCCGAAATTTTCACCCAAACTTTTAAGAAGCAGGAAAAGTCAAGGCCCTAACGTTCAGGATAGTAATGACGCAAAACAGACTCCTAGTAAAAAATTGAAAGCATCAGATTTGCCCAAAATCTCCCCCAAATTGTTGAGAAGCAGGAAAAGTCAAGGCCCTAACGTTCAGGATAGTAGTGACGCAAAACAGACTCCTAGTAAAAAATTGAAAGCCTCAGATTTGCCTAAAATCTCTCCCAAATTGTTGAGAAGCAGAAAAAGTGATGGAGCTGGATTGACACCTTTAACTGGGAAAGCTTCATCAGTTCAACCTGCGAAACAGAAGAAAGGAGGGAGGAAATCTGTCTTTTAACATAGTTATATTTCTTGTTAATCTGTATGTGTAATACATATGCACACGGTTATAGGTATGTATTTTCTTGAAGATGAGAAATTTTTATATAAGAATTTCAAAAGTATAAAACGAACGTTGTAAAGAATGTCGTTGAAATGTAGTGTAGATTTTAGTTCTTATTATGTTTGTACGTTAGTTTGACATTAAAGTACGTAAAAAAATATGCGCATTAAACAAAGTTATGAATAATCGTTTTTTAGCTCTTACTATTCTGTAGTATTATTTATTGTCACATAGTCATAAATATCTTTTGCCAGTCAAGGTAGCTCAAATTCTTTCAAAAATGCTTTCACTACCAGATACATGTAAGCTCGAAACACTGCTCCCAAAATGCATAAGATGTACAACCACAACAGAGGATATCTCGAGCCTACATCCGTGTTATTTGCGGTGTGGCGAATGAAGAATCCAAGCACTGATGCACATATCAAAACGACCAGAGCCGTTTCCCGGTATTGCTTAAGTCGTTCCAAGTTTCTCTAAAGAGATCCACATGTACAATTATTCAAAACCTTAAAAGCAGAAAATGTTCAGCAAGATTCGATGAAAAGTGCTACCTCATGAGCACTCCGATACAGTCGAAACGCCAAATAGATGTTAATGGACATGATGGCAATGAAAATGATTACTCCTCCTATTGCAAACGCTGTCATCCAAAAATAAAAATTTGTTATTTCACCATCATCGTGTCATTGTAGAAGACTTCATGACGATAAATAACATTCATTAATTTACAGAATCAGAAAATGTACCACATTAAGTACCTGAGCTTTCAGGGCTCTTAACAGTGCCGAATAAACAGTTCAATACCAATACTGCAATGAAAACAGTAATGCCACTAAGAATCTGTTTTAATAAAGAAAAATTCGTAAATAATTTAAAGGAACAAGAAAGGGTTAACGTCAAGATTATCGTTGTTTTCATCAATTATTTTACATAAAAAGTATTTTTTAAACTTACAGCATCTCCAAATGCAACGACTTTTGTTCCTCGTCTCAAGTCAGCCCCACACATCGGGTGCGCCATTATCATGATAAATATGATAACTACTGCACTGAACAAACTTCCTAAAACTACATTATGATTAACAAAAGTCACTGTCAAACACAATCAAAGCTGTAAAAAAACAATCAAAGCGAATGTTATTGTCAGTACTAGCTGCGTTCTTACAAATAGTACTTTTGCTATACGACGGGACGGGGCGATTAGAAACATGCACAAATGGTAGCAAAACTAGAATTATATGTAAATCATAAAAATGGAGAACGAAGCAGAAAGTTAAATTAGCAAAAAAACTTTTCGGAACAATAAACAGATGAATGGTATTTGTAAAGAGAGCTGGAGTCTTTTTAATTGTACTCCTTCTGTTTCCTGTTTTAAGTTTAATGTCAATCTAATATCTTGTATGAATCCGTGAAACAAAGTGTAAATGATTTTTAATTGCAGATGTATAATATTTATATTTCTTAATATGATAGCTGACACTGCAAAGCTGTGTACTAATCGGTCCATAACAGTAGCCCAGTAATATGATGGAAGCAGCAGTTTACACAAAGACTAAAGACGTAATAAAAATGCATAGTCTTTGTTCCAGTGTCTTTCTCTTCCTTCCTATCATAGCGTTATCAGGCTGAAGCAGCATGAAAAATTGGTTATTACTATAGGGTCTATCGCATGTCTAATTGCGCCATACTTTAGAGTATAAGAGTTTAGATACAGTTTTGGCAATTTAGTTTCCGAAGGTTTCGCAAAGTAAAAAGAGTCATCTAAATCGATAGATAGCATTGACTTACTTCTCTGAATCTTCAACCACAAGTTTTGAAGCCCAGTCGTCATAATATTTATTGAATACATGTGATCACACACAATGAATTATAGCGAACGTTTTGTGTTCCAGATATTTTTGAGTTTTCTTTGTCAATATTTCACGTTCTGGCAATAGTGGCAATACGTTTGTCATATCTGCAATCTGTACTTTTGAGATGAGATATGGAGGTTGTAAATTTGTACAGCTTCTGGTACTGATCGTGCAAAATGCAAAATGTGTTGTCTGCTACCAAATTTAGTTTATCTTTACCACATCATGTGTATTTAGTTGTGTTATGATCTTATAGTTCTAAATATGAACTTGTATTTACATTTCCATTCTTTCTTTCAAAATCAACCATGAAACGCGACATAAAAATTAACTGGCTATATATACGCTTTCTTTTGTTCAATTTTAGGCTTGGTACTTTGCACAATAGTTATCTTCTGTGTCTCTTGATAGTGACAAATTTTAAACTGAATGAGTCATCCTCTAACGTTTTAACTTAGATGGCAAACATGTTTTTATGACATGTGAATCATGCAATATTATGCTTTCATAAGCATCTAATAGCTACTTACCTGCATACATTTCTCAAAGATCAAAAGTAGAAACCAACAAGTGCATAATGATGGTTTATGCGTATTTCTTCATTCTGGAGAACGCTTCAATTTGAGGTATACATGCTTTTGAGTGTTTTCTATTCAAACGTCCAGGTATAACGTGGATGAAGCAAGAAAGATATTATTCATGTCTTGTCTTGAATTGTAAATGTAATTTGTACTCAGCTCAGCTCGTCTCCACTTCCAAGGGATACTTAAATGAATACTCTTATCAATTTCATTTTACGATTGATGGTGGGTGCATGAAACTAATGTCCACTACTGTACTAGTTCATATAATAATTATTTCAATCGAAGATTATAAGGTCCTTGGCCCTCAGTTCACCAGAAACTGTGCAGTTGAAAACGGTTATAGTCAACAGTCACAAAACATAATGTTTTAATGGGTTTCAGTTATAATAACGGTTTCATCCTTTGAAGAAGAAGGGCATATCAGGCCAAGGAATCATTTTAAGCTCAAACCGTTTCACTAATTACGAAAATTACATAAGCTTGTGCAGCGTTTGTTAAGGTCTCTCTGCTTAATGTGTGATTAAGTTGTACAGAACAGACTACAATGTCAATTAATTGTGGCTTTCAAATATTTTTTCCATAAACATATGCCGTTCTCGTAATGAACAGTTTTACGTTTGAGATGTGCCTTGAGCTTGTAATGCGTGGGAGTTGAAACGCTCGTCCATCATCACTCACTTTACTTTTCATACTGCACAGTCAACAGTAGTACAGATATACAGATATAATTAGGGTGTATTCATAAATCATACTTGTAGGAAAATAGGAAAATAAAAAGGTTAAATATAATCGTTTAAGGAAGAGTTTTAATGATATTTGAGGCTTGTTTTCATTCACGGTTCTATAAGCAAAAAAGAGAGATGAGCAACTTTGGAAAGTGACAACAGGACAAGTTCAAAATGTTCTGTGATATTTTTTAACTTGAAAATGCAATAAGAGAAATTCAAGGGTACACGCTTCAAATAAAATTATTGCATACCTATCTTACAATGTGAGATTTGCAATATAATAGGTATTTAAGCATTTCTGTAATAGAAGGATGAAGTAGTACTAGGAGTGGTCATTTGTAGACAAATGGGATAATATTATGATGTGAAAGCTTTACTCCATCCCATCATCAAAGCATTTGTGATTTGTGTCATTAAAAGCGAAATGCAAACCAGACCAAGTGGACAACGTCAGGGAACCATTTTTAATAGAGAAGTTGGTTAAATGGTGAAAGTTGAACTTTGAACTAATTTAAATTATTAAAGCCGTTTGTCGAGAGGACCCCCAAATTTTTTCTGGAAAATTTGTAACCCTTAAAATATGCGAATATTCAACATTCATGAAAGTACAAAGCCTATGCCTGCAGTGAATTCCTCGTTCTTAGACTGCATAATCGAGTTTTTTTCTTATACAAGTATATTTTTACATACTTTACAGTTGCCGTTCGTCTCTCTACTGACAGATTGAGTAGAAGCAAGCAGAGTAAACCCATTATCCAAATGGATTATTTTTGTGATTATTTTTGTGACTTTTATATTTTTGCAAACCCTTTTGTTTCATCATATCACAAAGTTATGTAATAAATTGGAAACTTTAAACTATAACATCACCAGCATGACTATCAATATCATGAATTACATGTAAGGTTGCTGCTTAATGTTCTTCTTTGATTCTGATTACATAAATAGAAAAATATAGCTGCTTATGCACTTAAACTTGAAAGAAAATCGTTTTTACAATTTTACTTGAGCTATAAACAATCTATTACGCAACTCGTTGCACCGAAAAGTCATCAATGTGTATGAAAATATTTTGAATGCATGCATAGTATCGCCGTTAG
>JAQIXX010005566.1:0-13756 GCA_034700605.1 Willowsia nigromaculata | reverse complement strand
CACTGTTGGCCAAACTACTATCCTCCCGCTTTCACTGTCGTCCGCACTTTCTCTCCGTTGTCATTAGCACACAGCATCATTACCAGAATGCACGCTATTATAGCTGCCACGTACTTGAATTAATAGCTAGATTTCTTAGGTATGCATGTATCATCAATGCATTCAACAAAAATTGTAAAATAATGGGACAACATGTTGACCCAATTACAGAAGCGGGTTGCAAACAACTCAGCTGGGAACATATGTCTACCTTTGTTCAACTCCTTGTCGCCATTAATTCCCTCGAGAACGTTGCATGCTGTTGAATTCCCTAAAAACCGCTTGAGAACAACCTTTGTTGTTCTCTTACCTTACGCTGTACTTCCATATATTTAGTGTGTTAAGCAATCGGGTAGGTACACGCTTGAAATTTTCGGGCCAAACGGCACTCCTGAAATTCCCATAATAACAGACTACTACACATCGAAACCCTGCATTCTGCATGTTAGTATAGCGGGACGACATGGAAAGTAAAATACCGCAGATAAACACTTGAGTATTTATTTTCACGTTCATGTACTGCAACACGTATTTTACAGAGTTATAAATAAACTTGTTGTACAAATTGGCATTACTCTACTTAGGTTTTACATTTTACAGAAAGGTTGAAAATTTTCCCTTTCATGAACACTAAGTACCTAATGGTAAGTAATTTGATTCTTAAAAGATTCAGGAATACTCTAAAGGTGATACGCTAGGCATATGTTGTATAATAATCGTAAATCGATACACAGCCACGAAAATTCATGTTTTCATGTGTATAGACAAACAACACCTTATTATTAGATTTATCCTTTCTCTGGTTTACCAGTAGCCTTGATAAATTTTTCCTGGATTAGTACTATAGTATTATCATCTGTTAACCATCCAAATATATATGTATAGGTGAAAATTTACAATTCTACTTAAAACAGTTCAATAAGAATTATTAGTGTGGAGTGTGGAGTAGTATGACTTGGCGTTGGCACTCTGCTGAATTATAAGATACATACATATTCCTAACAAAGGCACAAATACAAATAGGAAAATCTCCAGTTTTCATTCTGGTAAAACATTGCTGCATGAAAGTCACAAGCCATAAAATATCAGTTACAGTGAAATATAACTCCTATAGGCTTGCTTATTGTCAGGACCAAGTGAGCTATGGATGATACATGACAAACTCTAATGGCCTTGCATAGTCAATCATGCATTACAAGCACACATCGACGGAAGTAGAATATTTTTCTATATTACTAGCATTATGCATGATTGCATCGTACATCATCGGTAAAATAAATTGTTTGAACAGTATTGGTAGGCATTGACTTTTTACAACCATACTCAAGCTACTATTGAGAAGTGGCTGAAACTTATACAGTTGAAGCTGCTAATACATACAAAATCTCAGCTAGAGAAGCAATCCGAAAAAATGTAGGTTCAATTTAACTCCTCCTGATAAGTGACTTCATGTATTAAAATTGTATACATCCGCCTCCTATATATGTGCAGTTAGTCGAGAATAAACAAGTCAGAAGCCAAGCGGTACAATTATTAGTCACAATAGAACACGAGGAAACATGATTTTCCCATTATGACATTCAAAAGAACCTTTTCAAGTTCACGTATGAGTGATCAATTAAACCTTAAAAGCAAACACGATTTCCTAAAGATACATATATGTATGCTCTACATTCGCCAGGTTCTTCCACCGGTCGGTCCGCTTACTTGATGTGGGAATATATGCCATTCGCAAGGACCGTAAAACATATTAAGTTTCTATGCTATAGATATGCTTCACGCATGGTATCTCGTAAACATATCCATTTACTCAAAGACACAAATAATAATATAATAATAATAACAATATTTTTATGACATTTATACGATTACATGGACAAACTGCAATAATAAACATGCTATATGCGTCTTTCATATTATAATGGCATGAAAGTGGCTTTTGTGGCTACAGAAAACATTTACACAAAGGAACTCTCTATAGAATACACAATAGAAAGAGAAAGTGAAACGCGTTAACAATAATGGGGGGGGCGATGATAAGGAGATAGCGATGTTTTAGTACACTCCTACATAAATGCTACATTGAGAATTTGTTCTCCAGATTTCATTTAAACTGAAGCTAAGCTCCACCTCCTTCCACCAAGATGTCTCTTTGGAATTATTAGTGAGCTACTATAATGTGCGTGTTAAATAATGATTGTAAAAATAATCAAAGCATCGATAGTAAGTGGATGCAAAACCTAGTCGATGGATAAAAGCTTTCCTGTAGTAAAGCAACTGCGCCGGAGAAAGTGATCATCTAAATATTCAAGTTGCATTCTTCCCAGCACTTTGTGTGGGTTCTAGTTCATGACTCGAAGAAACTTTTAAATAAGCCAATTATTTATTAGTTTTAGTTATATTCGTACAAAGTCTTTATAGGATAGAATGATGTAAAACCCACCTAAACTTGCAAAAGAAGCAGAGATATAAAAAATATTATCATCTATACCCTAATCCGATACATAATAGTCACAAGAGATTACGTACGAGCAATAGAGGAAGAGTTTTCTCTCGGTTCTAAAGCAAAGTGTGTGCCCCAAATACATATTTGAACAGCAATGTTATGCATGACAAAGAACAAAGTAATTTATCAAATCTATCTCCACTGATTCTTCAACAAAACCACTACCCCACGTCTCCGGTGTCGCCTTTTAAAGTAAAACCTTTTCAAACGAGCCAGAGAATGCTTTTAATGCAAAATACGGAACATGTATAGGCATATATGATAATATCAGTTTATGATGATGAAAGTACAGTGCGTTAACTGGCAATTCGTAATTCAATAGAGCCACACAGTCAGAGTGCAAAAACAGCACACAACAGCATAAAAAGCTAGAAAATCCATTACGTCCAAAATCTATACACACTGTCATTAGTCACTTGGTTGGTGGTGGTATTATCGTAAATGTGGCGTGGTGCAGGCTAACTACAGAGCTTTCTGTTGAATGCCTGATAGTTCAGTGTTGCCTAATGCTAAAAGTGCTTGCTAGAAACTAATATCCATCGTAGCCAAAATCAGCAGTAAAGTTTCTCGTATGAAAATGACAAACTATAAAGAATACCTTATTCATGATGATTCTTCATGGCGTATGGATAATAACATAAAAAACTGTACATAGTACGTTAAAGAAACATCCGGAAAACATGAATCAAAGTTTGACTAGGCAAAAGCCTGAAGACAAACAACTGCAAAACTTTGACCACAAAACAGTTCATAAATAGAACAAATGATGGCAATTTTGGCTATTAAATAATTGGAACGGGAAAGTTCGTGTCCTTCCAAAAATACAGGTTTTGGCCAATGCCCTTTCCATATGTTCTTGAAATTTATAAACTAATTTAGTCAGAAAGTGCTTTCAGTTGGACCTTCTCTCAAGTATTGTGTACCTGCTTGCACAGTTGATGATTTACATTCTATTATACGTAGGAATTTGTAGTTATAGATAGATAAAATGCAATATCATATCAGATTTCACAACAGCCAGAAATATTTACTTGTCTATAATGGAACTAATTTTACGAATAGACTCCCAGAAGTCCAACCAACATTCCAATTTCAACGAAGACTCACATATCAAACTTTAAAAAAATAAATTTCCAAAGTCTCAACTGATGAATTATGAATGGGGTGATTACAAATTATAAAGGCTTCTTTTTACAAGGAAAAACGCTACACAACAAGAAGTTACATCGCTCATTTCTCTCCTTGCTTTTGTACACCATCCACATGACCAAATTTACTACATTTATTCGATCCTAGTTGTCGCTGTTGTTGTTGTAGTGGTGGCATTGTATGGACTCAATTTAGCAAAATTGCAAAGTCATAATACATACTTGTACACACCACATTGAATTTTCTTTTTAGGGGAGAGTAAATCCTTTCTCTGAATTTCCATTATTGTATACTTCCCTTTCATCTCCTGACTCTTCACTAGGGAGAAGATACCCATGTAATGCTACATTATTTTCACTTGAGTCAACCATGCAGTGTCGGTTGAATTATTTTGTACGATACAGAAAAAAAAAACCTTTTACTATGTTGCTGTGCCGTCTGGTGAAAGTACATATACACTTGTATATTGATATTATAGGATATATATGCCTACTTCTATTTATGCATTAAGTTGGAAAGGAAGGGACTACTACTGAACCACGCTACATGAAAACCATGTATTTATAAGTGTGCTAAAAATTTTGCTCGTTGCCTAAAAACAAACAAAAATGCTTTCGACCTCGTACCCGTACCACATCAATGCGATGGAGAATTGAAAATCAGTCAAGTGAGCGCAAAGCGAGTAAACTGAATCTTTCACAATTGTGAAAGGATTGTTGAGAAGAAAACTTTCTCAGTTCTAGAAACCAAAATGCACAAATTTACGATCCTCGGCAAGTGAAAACTACCGTAGATTGGCTGAATAGCACGCACTTCACGTTATAGTTTCACGAGGGTGTGTACATTAGAGAAACGATATAATACGATATCTCTTCTTTTTCCCATGCAGACGTAACTTTTGTTCTGATACAGTCTCACAAGAACGTCTACAACGAGCAAAAACTTGCTTGTTGTGTGATATTTTATGCAGATTTCAAATCATATCCCAAACCAATTTCGTTTCATAACACAATGCACTCACGTCCTCCTTTATTTTATCAGCACCAGCATCAGATCACACACATGCTCTTATCTATAAAACACCAAACAACTACACTTAAGTGCATATCCTAGTGCCATCTAAAACATACTAGTCTTTTATTATAAGGAGAACGCGACATGGTTTTACTTCAAAAGCTCAATACATTATACAAGCTGAGTAAGACTGAATACATGAATACATTTATAACTATGTGTCGAAAGATTCATGTAATGTGTGTATGCTTCAGAAAATATTGACAAGTCATGATAACGAGGCAAGGCCTGCATGTAGCCATTTCCCACCAAAGTAACCTCCCACATTACATTCATTGAAACTTTCATCCTCTTTCCCACAAAATACGAACGGTTCATGTTCGTTTTCTTCACTCAAGTGAACTTGTAAAAGATTTGTCAACGCGAATGTAGTCTTCATTCTCTTAAAACTTCACTTCTTTCAATATTCATGCAAATCTTTTCTTCCTCTATTATCACTTTTACTTTTCTTTTTATTGTGGTATCCCAATAAAGCCTTTTAGCTGAAGTTGAAGGTGCTATTAGATACTCTAAATTGCCCAACATGATATAAATGATAGAATATCTATATACAATAATACTTCAAAACGAACGGTGTATTCTTAAACTGATTGATTATACTACATACATTTATGCTGCTACATATTATGTATTATGTATTGAATGGGACCACATCTTTCTACTAGCAAACTATAACAAGATTCCACAACGTAGAAAGATGCAATATATAGTTCGAGTATGGAGTGTATAACTCTACTAATAACGGCACTTCATCATCCCGTAAAGGATGTTGTCTCCATCGTCAAGCGGGAATCGTTATTATCATGTTTCAGCCAATAACGGTGTACTTCCGCAAGACTGAGTAGCATATAATAGTTGGTGATGGTGAAAGCAAGGGGAATCCATATGAGTCATATAAATATGATAAAGCGAGATAATGTTATTGTGCAACTCCACAGCAACTAACCCTTGTTCAACCTTAACCTCAGCAATATGCTACATGTTCCCAAGATCGGAACACATAAATACATCTTAAATACATATTATTATATCGCATGTGAGAAATTACTTCACATAAGCTTTTCACTGTTATACGGACCATTGTCAGTTACTTTAACCTATACCATGTACCAAACCACCAGCACAGAATTCCCATCCCATAATTCCCATATCACCTTCGTTCGATCATTCACACACACACACATAAACATACAATAACTATTATGTACAAAGGAAGGAGAGAACCAATTCAAGTTTACTTTGTATTTTTTCCCTTCCTTACCTCCCGTCTTTGTGAAAACACCTTCCTTTATCATCCTGTATTGTGTACTTATTTATTACCACTTCCTCACAATTCCTTTTCTTTTTTCATTCACTCTACCACTTGGTAAAATCTTTTCACCTCACTGCTAAAAGCTCTTCAGAACTTAATATCTACACATGTGATTACCCCCTCGTCCATCAAAATGATTCATTCATTTCTCCAGCTGCTCTCGCTACTTGGCAGGCTTTCACTCAATATTATTGCAAAATATTATCTTGAATTGCACCAGTTGTCCAATAATACAGTACAAAAATTTCTGGTTGCGCCTCATCAACTTCAGATAAGTCATGCCCTATCTCACAACTCTGAAACCACATGAATTTTCAATGCATTTTTAGCTTCCACAATTGGAATTACGACTTTATCATTCGTCTATACGTACCATACTGGAATATACATCTTACTAAACAATATGCTAAAAAAAATTCTTGCTCTGATTTATCCAAGAAACGTTCACCCATTCTTGTGTGCAATTTCTTAGCCATCCATTTCCGCCCAAGCCCATTTATGGTACACGGGATGCTGTAGGTAATATATTGTGGCATTAGGTTAACTAACGGAAGTAGTCACGTCAATTTATCTCCTGTGTGCAGTCTTTTTCTCTCCTTTACATATACATACATCCATACGCTATAATCGACAACTTTAAGCTGTATAGGCCAAGCCTTTAACGTACATATTTCCATTCCATTCAGGAATTCAAGCATGTTCAATGTGCAAGACTTCTTGTCGGACGTAGCCTTTGCTTTGTGGAGATATTCTACTTTAGATGATAGTTCATCTGAACACAGCCAATCTCGTGTGTTTCTTTCTCTCAACTAGCGCATCTATAAGCCATTTTGTTCAAACGAGAGTACAATTTTGGCTTCTTGTTCCTCTTTGTGATTCGTAGGGAAAGGCGCACTTTTTCATGATGATCATGATGATGAACTACAATGACTACAATTGCAGAGATGAAAGTAAATTGCTCTGTCTCTTTTAGCCATATAATGTATATTTACTACAACACTCCTGAAGGTTTACGGTTGGTGCCGGGATGCTGACAAAAAATGCGGTTTCTTTAAAAAGTAAATTCTTGAGCTGGCCACATAAACATTTGCAGTAAAAATCTACTAAGAAACAGTAGGAAAACGAAATAGATGTAGAATGTAGATGTAATGCACTATCAGCTTTTTCCAGATAGCGAGTCAGCTTCGTCAGAGAACGTCACATCATGACACCATTATTAAGGGAGAAAAAGGCAAGAATATAAATACTAATATATATTATCATAGTGTACAGCCGAATATGTTTTTACTGTTGGTATTACGTGAACAAAGCTTTGCATTCCATTTAACCTTCTTTAAAATGCTATGCTCTATCTTTCTTTTCCACACACAAAAGCGTGTAGAAAAATTAGATGTCTGATGCAATATACATAATAGAGAAAAAGAAGGGAATGCCACACACTAATATCACACAGGAAGGGATCTTTCTGTATTTTGATAATGTTTAAGCAACATAAAATTTACAGTGGGCCTTCGTAAGATGTTAGCATCCATTATGTTATGGCATGACATTCAAGAGCGAAAACTCGACTATAATATTCCAAGGATGATAGTGAATGGCGATAACAAACTCCAAGCATACATACATGTAAATATTATTGGTGAAACTCTCGTTGAGGATAGGAAAGCCAGATCCTGGTAACTTCCTTACTCCAAAAAGCCTTCAGGGTGAAAGCGTACACAAGTGAAATCTTTTTCCTATTCCATTTCCAATGAGGCATACTAAACCCATTGTATAAAGATAAGATAGATTCGTTACGTAAGCCACAGGCATATGAACAGAAATGGAGGCTTCTCTCTTTAAAAAGAAAATTTAAAAATTATACATATAATAGTCATTCAAAAATATGGATTACCAAGTTATCCGCTCTCTTTTTGACCAAGTTCCTTATCATCATACATACACACACTAGCAAGAAAAGAGGTTACATATTAAACCCCATCAAACATGCATTCTCGAGGAGCGCTTGCATTAAACATAGCTTAGACATATGTATAGACTCCTCGGGACTACAATTTAGAGATGGTATAACAATGCTTCAAGAGGTCTTCTAATGCTTTGCAAATGCATATTAGCTATAAGAATCGAATGACTACAAGCAATATTTTCACTACAATACAAATATGACTGTGGTATTGAAGTGACTTGGACATGGATAGTCATATCTCATCACATCTGATATTATATGTATTTTTGTTTATGCGAAGCCACATGTTTTATATTAAAGCTATGCACGTCCAACTCCAAAATCAAGATGATGAATCTCGTGAATTTATTTTATATTATAAATTCTAAATCCTCAGAAATATAGTAAGCTCATTCTTCATTTTATGTCAGCGATGGCATCCGAGAGAAAACGCAAAGATACGATGGTCAAGATATTCAATCTTAATCCTACAGATTTTCTCTTTTTCCCCTCACCTCTCATAATATTAAAATACTATCTTAAGTGAAGCCGCATCACAAAACAATCAAGGAAAACGCACTCAACACGCAGAATTTAACTGACTTTCGCCATTCCTCACAAAGTGCTTACAGGAACGCCAAAATTTGTACAAGAACCCAAATGTAAGTAGGGTTGTAGGTAGTCATCATAACCCTTTCTCATTTTGAAAAAGCCATAACTTGAGTTCAGAAACGGAAATATAAGCACCAAAACAGACTGGACTGGACCACATTCGAATGATGTGTATATAAAAGATATAATCGAGGAATCGGATTATCTTCGTATGTAATAGCAGTAACAGTATGCCTTCACGTTTCAGTGTAATAATTCAAACGACATTTGACAATCCTCTTTAAGCAAAAGGCGAGTTTCATGTGTATCTCAAGGGAAAGAAGCTTTAATAAATCTCCTTGTGACTCCGTTTTTACTATGAGACCCTGAACCGACCTTTTTCTTCTATTTTCAACATCGTTTTCCGGACCACTAATGTGACCCATCACATCACACTACCCACACAAACACACACAGCTCTGCTGCCCATTACCAACAATCGTAGTTTCTGTTGTGATAAAATCATAATACATATAACAGCGATAGTAGTAAAAGTAACGTGAGAATCCATGACCCATCCTTTTCCTTGCCGTCTTCAATAAAAATCCTCATTCCACTACCACCACCACCATGTCCACAATTTCCCACACATGGAGATAAAAACATACGTGAGGGGTAAGAAAGTTAAAAGACTTTATTTATTCGGATCGTAGTTCCAACTTTTCTAGTTAAAAAAGATATTAGTTCCAACGTCAAGAATTTATAGAAGACATATGTATGCAGGCTGGTCAGACAGCAAAACCACCTTTCCATTCACAAGAAATCATAAAATCATGCAGTCGCGAATTAAGCAAGAAGTATACCTATATTATTAGCTTTGGATAGTAAGAGAGCGTGCAGATTTGAGCTAAATGTTTGGAGCTAGAAACCGAACGAGATTCCAGTGTCCCTCCTCCTCACTACCACCAGTATTATCAGCTTTTCTCGATTCTTCTCGTATTGCTCTTACATTATTTCCATCTATAAGTGCAAACAGTGACGTTACATTACTTACGTGATATTTACAAATGAGAGAGTTTTTCCTCTTATCTACGAGGACACAAGCCAGAAAATGATCCCATTAACAAGGATGTACATGGTTCAAATGAATGCAAAGCATCGCACACCACATTAAGAATGTCAGTAAAAATTTTTGCACCCTCCTCTTAAAGTTCCTCTTCTAATTCTCCCTTCCAAAATAGGAAATATTTAGCTTCTGTAGCTTTTCTCTCGAATAAGCAAGTCGAACAAAACTGCAAACGTAGCATTTGAGCTAACTCTCCCAAATTTAAATGTGTCGTCCTTATTCCATCTTTTTAAAGTAAAGATACAAGATGTGCTTCTTAAACAAAGAGCAATCAAAAGACAAAAAAAAAGGAAATTTGTTTTATAGCCCTTTCCTACTACCCTTTGATGTACAACATTGAATTATTGTATTGTATGTATCTATTTAATGGCTCCAAGCCAAAACTCATGCCACCAACAAAATTACGCAATAAAACCCCACTAGTTACACAGAAACTGCTATTTTTTATTTCAAAGGGAATGTCTATGTAGGGAATGTGTAAAAGCTGCATTGCTAAATGCCACTACACATAGATAAGTGCGTAATACATGCAATATGTAATACGAATGTAGATACAATATATATGTAATAGATTGGCACATGCATTAGTAGTCCTTTTAGCTGTGGGAGAAATGGTATTAATAGGCAGGCCTATACATTATTTCTCAACCCAGGATGGCTTTTTCACTGAAACAGTAAAACCCAAATTACGCAGACATTTAATATTACTGATGGACGCCTTCAAAAAAACCGAGAGTATGTTTTGTGTATATATCATGGAGATGACATGGTCAAATTTAGAATTTTGCCATACACGTCTTTTATACTTTATACATCCATAAGCATACATTTAATAGTTGAATAGGCAGCGCATGTAGTTTAATATCGAAAGAACTATAAAAATGCAATCCATTAATATATCTTCATTTTGACTTTTGGGCTATTTATTATTATAAAGAAAAATACATATTCCCAACAATGTTTAACATAAATACAGGGATGACTATTAAAAGTACTACTTCATACTGTTGTATTGAAGTTTAAGTGAAACAGAGTTGAATACCAACAATTCTTTGAAATTCCCATAAGCCATGCAAGCATCCATCCAAAGAGAGGGAAAACGATTTCAATGAAAAAAGTTTCAACAAAAAAGGTCTTCAATCAAACTGCTTTCCTCTTCATGTTTCTAAGTTTTCTTTCCACTGAATGAGTACACTATAGATGAAATGACTTTTGGAATTTAAAAACTCCACAGTCTGGCCCGGCACATATACATTAGCACATTATGGATTCTTCGATAGCAGCACATATTATGCATTAGCTTAATATCTTTGGCAAGATGTATATTTTAAAAACTTTTCTGCGCTCTCTTTTGCCTTCAAGAAAAAACGGCGTCATTAACCGAAACGAAAATTACTTGAGAATCAACGAAATGTCTGCTGGGTTTAAAAACCAATTTCGTTTCACTCGTAAAATTGCGGCAGTGTGTGTGTGTGTGTGGCAAGAATGTATGTACATATAAACTACCACTATGCCATTTGTCTGGTGATGATAAAATAACAGATGCAAAGTTTTACGGGTTGCAACTTGAAAACTCTATACACAGTATGAAAATATGTGTGTTGCAGGTTAGGCAAAAAGCTGAAGTAGCAACAAGTTTGCTTCAAAATACCAACATGACATAGGGAACATTTTAGTATCAAGGATATAGCTTAAATCTGTATTTGCATGACTCAACTTTCACAACTTTCTTCCGCATTATTAATAATATCAATCCCAACCCCAGACCTTAATCGTCTTACATTCTGTAGCAAATACAACATTCTTTAAATAATCTTACCTATTGATGTAACCATCAAAGCGTTTTGATCAGGCTATTCGAGTTATTTAGAATAAAATGTGTGATCTTATGTTGCATTACATAACTATATAGTTATAAATTACATCACACGAACATTCATTATTCCTTTTCCTCTTCAATTTCTTTCAAACCCTTTTGATCTTCCATCAATGCTTTTGTACAAAGTACATAATAATTTCATTTTAGTACGCCTAGCATCAAGATCGAAAAAAATTCCTTTACTTCCGATTATGAAAATTTCTATTCAGCAATAATATGAAGAAAATTTACAGACCCACTGAAAATACTCGAGTACTCGATGATATAAAAGTGCTGCTACATATCAGGAATTTTGTTTGACTTTATTAGTACAGCTTCCTTTGGTTCCGCAAAACTATGCTGTACATAGTAGACAAATTGCATTCATAATTCAATGGGTGGTAATTATGAAAGCTTTCTTTGATTTCTTACACTTATTTGAAGGTACCAGAAAACTACCACACCGTTTCTTTGTTTACAATTCGCACACCGGTTGGTGCCTTTACTCGTTTCTTTGCTTTCTGCTTTCTAGTCAGGCTGACTTTTCACCAAATAAAATATAAAATCAATACAGTAGAGTGTACACACATACAGCATACGCGATCGGAGAAAGCGTACAGAATACAAATTAAACTTAATGCAGACAGACAGCAGCAATGTACATTATTAAACTAAACAAGATTATCCGCACTCGATGAACCTCATCAGCCAAGTACTGAACTTACTCAGGTACCTACACACTTCCACTAAAACATCAAATCATCAAGGAAAACAGACAAATATACACATGTACAACGAACGAAGGAAAATCAGTTGAACATGATGAAATTATTATTACCTAACCACGATTTTATGCCTTTACACTTTCTTCTTGTAGACCAGTTTGAATCCAACACTGAACCGAAATCAACAAAACTAGGGAAAGCGAGCATGTACTCCAAATTACGCAGCGTATAGGTTATCATTCCATGGTGCATAGAGTTTTGGTACCTTAGAAGGAAAGTTAAAGAACTGTACACAAGAGTCAGAATGGGTACGAAAAAGCAAACATACAAATGCTCACGCTTTACTGATGATTGAAGTTTGAAGCCATTCGGCTTCCACATCTCGTATTGTTCAGAAATGGTTCGGTTGGTCCTATTTCTATACGAGTCATGTAAAACAATAATAATAAAAAGATGAAAGAGACCCTTCGTCATTTCTCTAAACATCATACGATGTTCATTACCAGTGTGAGCGTGTCATATAAACTGTACTCAGCGTCATAGGGTTATAAAGAGACACAGCAGTTTACGTATAATGGTAATAACGAGAGCTTTGAACAGCAGCCCAAACAGGGTCCGTGAAATATGCGTAGAAGTAGAATCCTATGCATTATTAGTACTTTAAAAAAATACTCATCACTTAAGTATAACTTTCAAAGATATCTTTGGTAAAAGGTTGATGCATATATAGCCATAAAAGTATTTTTAACGGAAAATCCATATGTTCTGGTAGGCGGTGGTGTAATAAGATCTTCTCTCAAACAATTACACGAGTTTCCATAAAACACAATTACATAAGATGTGTGTTTTGCTACTCATGATGTTGATGAAAAATTACAATGTTCTCTGGAATTATGCTTTTCCTTCTTTTTTCAGTTAATTCTTCCTGGAAGTCCGTTTACCACTGAGATCGACCACCACCATTATCATCATCACTGTGGAGAAAGCAACGTTTCTCCCAAATAAGCCTACAGGAGTGGTGAATCTATAGTGAATGAATGGAATGGTAGGCGCCAAGAATAAGAAGAGAGGAATAGTAGATAACTACTACTATTATTATTACTGCTGCTGCTCCTACAGCTATTTTCACCACCACGGCATCAGCTAGCACAACACCAAACAACGTGATGCTTTGACTCTATCTGTAGATGTGCTATTAGGGCATTATAGCAGTTAAAACAGTCATCGACACTCACTACTTTCTCTACCACCAGACATTACGTTCAACATTAGAAACGAAAAAGAGAGACTGAAAAGAAGCGGCGAGAGATACTACATGATACTAGAGAAGCTGCAAACATCACCAAATGGACGAAAATTATTGTCCTAGTCGGTGGTACTAGTGAAATGACTGTTAATAGTACAGAAGGGCTAGTGGCAAACTACTCTCCG